>JAKUCM010008926.1:0-19321 GCA_023374145.1 Lepidium sativum | reverse complement strand
GACCTTTACATTATAATTTTTTTTAACAAGCTTATTTTCTTTATAGGTCTTTCCTAAAACAAGAGCTTCATGCACCATAGATGACAACTTGCTGCTGAATTTCTCAATTCCTTTATCCTCTCTCATCGTCAGCGTCTCAAATTGAGAAGCTAGAATCTCAATACGAGTATTCTTGACATAACTAGTCCCTTCATATAACACTTTTAAGATATCCCACGCTTCTTTGGCTGTTGTGCACCCTTGAACCCGTCTAAACTGATTCAAATGCAAACCATTGAAAATGGCTGACAGAGCTCGAGAATTCCACTTAGCCTCAGCCTTTTCTTCAATCGACCATTGTCTCTTCGGTTTCAGTCCTCCGTCGTTATCTTCAGGTGGTTGCCATCCATCCTCAACAGCCGACCATGCATCGGTATCAATTCCTTTGATGACTTGCATCATCTGCACTTTCCAGTAGCCATAGTTATCTGGATCTAACTTCAAAGGTTTTGTCACTGCCACCAGATGCGGATTATCCATTTTTCCCAAGACCTACACCTGTAAAGATTTTTACAGAATATGCGGTGAACCGCTCTGATACCAATTGAAGATGTTAAAAATCAGCACTCTTACACACTCTTGATTTTAAGCTCAACAAACAGACTTTATTAAAGACGATTCTTTCTTACAAAAATTCACTCTTTGTGAATGACACCAAAGTCTGATCTAACTTATGTGTATTAACACTCTTTTTCATCAAACATTTTCATTTCCCCAAAGTGCTAACCCTAAATTGCTTTCTTCCAAAGCTCTTATAGGCGACTTCCCATCAATTCCTTGAATCACGGAGATCTTCTTGTCAGCTCCTTGATTCTCAGAGATTTCTTACCAATTCATTGATACTCGGAATTCCTTGATTCTCGAAGATCTTCTTGAATAAATGTCTTCGAAAATCTTCTACACGAATTTCATTTCTTCGTCTCATGTGTCAAGCACGCGATACACCAGTTGATCTCTCT
This sequence comes from Lepidium sativum, assembly GCA_023374145.1. Classification (NCBI taxonomy): domain Eukaryota; kingdom Viridiplantae; phylum Streptophyta; class Magnoliopsida; order Brassicales; family Brassicaceae; genus Lepidium; species Lepidium sativum. The sequence continues at coordinate 18,323 of JAKUCM010008926.1, read as the reverse complement.
TGACCTTCTGTTGCTTAGCTGCAATATCTTTGATCTCCTGATCTTCTGATCCTCAGCTTCTCGCATCTTCAGTTCTCTCTCTGAAGACGACATTATCGGTGGTGTAATCTCGTAACGGACATTTGGAAGCTTTGCAGCAAATTCAAGTTGCTTTGAACTCGTGTATGTTGCAATCACATTCTTGTAGATTCCGGCTAGCTGAGGATACAGAAAGTTATATAATTGAACTATAGCCAATTGGTTTTGAATTAAAATTTAATCAAATACTAAAAAAATATTCGGTCGACTATCCATATCCCCTCAGAACTATCATACAACATCATTTCTACACAACTTTAGTCATTTTAAAATTTTCCTTGGCACACAATATTGGGTCGACTATACAGATCCCCCTCAGAACTATCATATACCATCAATTCTAAACAAACTTAAACTTTTTAAATTTCCCCTCTACAAACTCATTTTCCCTTTATCAGTTAAAATCCTACTTTCCCTTGGGATCTATCATATATCACCCGTTTCTTTTGGTATGAATCAAAATTAAAGATTAACAAGAAAAATGAAATTGTTACCGATCGTGAGGCCTGACCACTTCCAGCACCAACGTCCCAAGAAAGGTCGTGGCATAGAGTTTTGGAAGAGATAAATTCGAAGAGTTTGATCGGGTAAGTGGGTCGGGCTGCTGCGTATTGCTCTGCTTGGTTTATAAACAATTTCGCCATTCTTTTACTCTTTTTCCGGAGGTTTGACTTGATTTTGATTTGGGCTTACATGAATAATTCCGGTTTAGATCTGTGTATTACATAATCGAAGGATTTTGAGAGAAGCGTGTGAAATTTGGATTGGTTATATATATATGGAGAAGGAGTCCAAGAATGATAATACTTTTATTTTGATGGGAAAGCTTTTGGTTTATTTCATGAGTTTGAATAATAAGCTAAGGCGACTGTTAGGATGTCGATCTAATTCTTGCTCTCTGATTTGGTTGTTGTTTGTATGCTTTTGCAGAAATTTTAAAGAACAAGAAAGAGAATTATGAGTTCCCAAGATCAAAGTGATCTTGGTACATCTCACTGGTTTTCACCAGAATAAAGAAGGCTTATAAACCGCCAAAGAAGAGGGTCACACAATCTAAACCGAGCTACTCACCCTCACCTCTCTTCCCTTACACTTGTAACCCCTTAGATGAAGATCAAGAACAAAGAGATAAGAATTTTCCCTCACCTCAACCTTTTTGCTCTCTCTCTCACTCTCTAATCTCTTGTTATTTTGTTAAAGAGATTACTTCTCTTGCTTACTTCTTCATGCTTTTGTAGTGATGTTTCCTTGCTAATCTCTCTCTGATGTCATTCTCTGCAGGTCCAAGACCCAGAGACAGTCAAAGGAAGACTATCAACATCACTTAAAGCCTTTTTGCCTGGTTTGCTAGTTGGGCCACGTCTAATGTTCTTCTTATGCCATGAGCCTGAACCGACCCAATAAGAAAGAACGCATACTTAATAAGGTAGCCCAATAATGTGAAACCCATTTGCAGAGTAAAACAGACAGTGACCTTGTAAATAAGATTAGTGAACTGTTAAAATAATCTCACAAAAATAATATTTAATCGCTCAAGAACCTAAAAGCTCTCGATTCTAACTAGTCTTTATTCTATTTTCGTTGTAGGGTTTATTGTTTGATTGCCTCCTTTTTTTGATCGGCGTAGTCTTTCTTCTTTACATAGTCGAGATGGCTCGAATCTCCGAAATCATTTCTTTCTAATTTCTCTATGTAGATCTCGCCATATAAGATATTCCGATTGTCTTTTTTTTTTCTCGATACGAGCTTGAGATGTTGCGAATCAGTTCGAGCGAACCCGTATGTTTTAAACCTTTTTCTGATGGATTTAGTTTGGACATGATCCGATCCGGGACTCTCATTGGTTTTGAGCTTTGTTTGGCTTTGGGTCTTAGGTATCACTAAGCTCGCTACTTTAATATTAACTTCGATTTGTTGCAACAAAAGAATTTAGACAAGGATTTTATATGCGGATAAATCTACAGTCAATATCCTAAATACTAATATGTATGGGATTACGTAGCTAGTGAGAGTCGAACTCCGGTGAAAAAATCCGCATAAGTGGACATAAATATTTGATTGATAAATACACACATAAGAGACAAACAAAGAAGTAGATGGAGCTTAGAAGCTACTATGTAGACCATATGCATCACAATTCACAACTTAATATAGTAAAGAACAATGCATCGATATAAATACATATAGACGAAGCTAACAAGGCGTGATCAGAGAGTAGAGGAGACAAATGTAGTGGTGACATAATTAGCGATGGTTAAGAAACTCAAGATTAAGAAGTTGACGAAATTTATTGAGGCTGTGACAACGCCATCTGGTGGGGCAAGTAAGCAGTTTCCTGCAGGAAGATTAGCTTGGACAACACAATAACTTGGATCGTACAAAGTTGTGTCAGTGGCTTTAAGCGCAAACGTGAATACACCTCTTGGATCGCTTATTGCTTGACGCAGGCTTGTGGTTGTATTTGCACAAATTAAGTTAACTATGGCACCAGAAACAGGAGGTGCATTACGATCTCCGGTAAGTGTACACAGAAGGAGACCACGAACGTAGATTTCATCAACAGAACGACCAAGGATTTTTAAGCTTTTGGCTTTAGAGGAGAATGAAGCTATGAGAAGCATGAATAACAAAAAAACATCTGTTTTCTTCATTTTTTTTTAGATAATACTTGATGAATTTGTTTTGAAAATGTAAGTATAGAGAGGGGGTATTTATAATTATATTTTCGATATTGTAATTGATAAATCTCATTAAATTCATTTTTTTATCAAAGTTATAGTCAGATATAAATATTTATTTTTCCCTTCAAGAAAAGTGTTTTTCTTATTTTGTTCTTATTGCTAAGGACAAGTTAACATTTTTAGTAATATTTCATGTAATTTAGCAATTTTATGTCATTTATTTAAAAATGTAATTGAAGTCATTGTTAAAATTTCAATATGACTTCGAACGTACACGCGATAACAATTAAAATGGGCTTCTTATGGGCTCTACTTAGCCTAATATGTAGGAAATCAAATGGCCCATTACTTAGTTTTTGTACTTAAAATATTTGAAAGTACTTTTTTTTTTCTTGTCACATTTTTAACTGTTATAAAAATATCACTAAGTAGGTGGTAAATAGTTATAAGAAAAAAGTTATTAATAGTTAAGTGAAAAGTATAAATTAATAATAATGAAAACTCCCAAACATGGAATGGTAAAGTGAAAGATCTGGAAATTGGTGAAAAAAGTCTATGAAAGTGACAACCAAATTTAATGGTAAATCCTCATTAAGATCATGTCGAATTTCTTTTTTGTCGGGCCATTATTATTTTAACTTTCTTTGGTCCCTCGATTATAAAATATTTTAATTAATCGTCAAGTTGTTTCCATTGACTCAATTATTTTATTTTTGTTCTATCGAAATATTATTTTTAGTTGCGTCCATAAATTCGACATTACTATGAAATAGTTAATATTATTAAACTTATCCTTTCATTAATTAATTTCATGGAGTTTTTATTTTTGTTTTGGTTACATTGGATTCTATATTGATTGAGAGCATATCTTGAATAATAGCATGTGAACCATACGGTGAAAAGTTATCCAGAGCGAATAATTTTTCTGCAACAGAATAAAATTACAACATATACATTATTACTTTTATAATTCAATTACGAGAAAATCTATTAATGAGGTATCAATTACGCAAGTACGTTTTTTCTTGTTACGATTTCCAATCAAACAAGTATATGTCTTGTCAAAAAAATTATTTCAAGATTTGATTTTTTGTAAATATATATAATCATATCAGAAAATAAATCTTTAGACGTTGACATATTTTTTGTGAATATTGATAATTTCACTCATATCACCTTAGATTTTTAATCGAAACCAATAAAATGTTTTATAGTACAATATAAATAATTATTACAAACTCCTAGTTTTTTTAAATTAGGAGATCCTGCTAATAATTTTAGTAAAAGAGGTCTGTTCTTTTTCACTACACAATTTAGATTATAAATTTTTTTTAAAAATGTTAGATTTAGACTATGAGCCAATTGTTGATAAAATAAATATATAAAAATAAAAGAGATTTAAATAGTGTAGGACAGGTGGCTCAGTGGTTCAATCATTTTCATCAATGCATAATGGTAAGAGCCGGATTTAAATGTCAGTAGGCGAGTTGAAAAAACAAACTTAATTGAAAAGACAAGAAAGCCCCTGAGAAGAACAAAGTGGTCACAATCATCATAGAAACAGAAAGTTCACTTATCTCAAACTCTCAAGTTTCAAATGTCATTGTCTTTTAATTCTAACTCTCTCCAGTTCTCTGAAACAAAAAGAATCTTTGTGAGAAGCTTTTGGTTTCAAACCAAAGGTCTATTACTCTCTCTGGTTTTTATACAAAGGCTTACATCATTTAAGACTGGTGAACATTATATAGATTGAGTGAGAGAGACGCATGATAAAGAGACTATGTATCACTTAAGAAGCAGGCCTAGTCATAGCATGTGGAAGTCAGTGCTTCTACAACTAATATTATTGTTCATAGTCCAAGTTAAAAATCATATATAATGCGTTAATCTACTGTTTCGATTCGATTATCAGAGCTTTCAATTTTAGTAGCTAACTTGAACATTGACGCTTTCAAGTTTCAACACACATTTGAATGTTCCACTTGGTTTTGTTAGGTCATTTACAAAGAAAATTTGGCATAGATAGTGACCAATCAATATTAAATTATTTGTGTCCGTAGTTAGATTAATAATGTTCATCAATCTATATACTCTAAATTTTGTTACATACAATATTATACAATTATCAGTGAAGTCGAATACGATATTTCTTTATTTAATTATTCTTTGATATATTTTTGCTATGCGCAATGGATCAATATTGATTAATGTTAAATTGTTAAATATCATATTTACTATTTTTTATACGGAAATTTGATTTTATGAAATCACATTTGTCTGATATATGTTATTAAAAATTTAAGATGTAAATAGAGATTTTCCATCTTATTCTTTTACAAAAAAACAATAAATCAAAATTTGTGTTAGTCATATGCAATTTTTATAACAAGATATATACGTACATATTTATGCAATAGAATTTTAAATATTTGTTATAGGTCAAATATATATATTAAGTTGGATTTTATTTATTAAAAGGAATATAAATCTAGGGTTGTGTTGTAGTTGCAGAAACTAGTCAGGTGATAGAGTGTTTGTGACACGTGTCGAACGTAAAGACAGAAGTGAAGTAAACGGAGCCCGTATAAAGTAACGGTGGGGGCCGTACCGTTATTTAGAAAGCCGCTATTTTCGCATAACCGTATAAGTAGGAAGAGACCTCTCATGCGATAGATTATAATTATTCCATGTAATGTAATTATTACCTACAAAAAAAGTCTAACTATAATACTAATTTTGGTTACTCAATGAACTCAGAAATTACTATTTTTTCGCTGTAAAAATTTCCAAAATTAGGAAAAGTATAATATAATTATTCATATTTACGTCCATGCAAATGCGTATGTGTATATTTATTCGGGTACGTTTTGGATTTCTTTTTGTCAAACTAGTTTAATAATTTTTAAATTTTTAAATTTTGATAATTTGTAAAATGTCTGCATTAAACGAAAATTAAGGTGAAGATCTTTTTGGTAGCTTTATTTAAAATTTTAGAATTAGTGAAAATGTAAATGTAACAAGAAAAAGAAAGAAAGAGAAGAGGAGCAGAGAGACAGAGAGGAAGAGATTGAGAGGTCAAGTCATAGAAGTCAACATCACATCTCTTCACATGCAATAACACACACCATTGTCTTGTCTTGTCATTTATCATTTTGCATCCCAACAAAATTTAATTCTCAATAATCTATTTTTGCATTCATGTTTCAAAATTTGTTTTCAAATATAAATCTGTTTTCTTTCAAAATTTCCCTTATTGTATACATATTTGAAATCACCTGCAATCCTTAACAAACACTCCTTCTTGCAGCAATTCTATAACCTAGTAATTCCAGCTTTCCTTGTCAACTTTTACACATGCAACAAATATACAGTGTTTTTTATATAATTATATATATATATATATTAGCTTTCAATGTTAACGAATATTAATGCATAATGGTGATAATAATTGTGGTTAAGAACTCAACAAGCACTTTTAGCATATTTTATTTATTTATACAAATTGGTTATTGTCTCCTAAAGGCCTGCAATATGATAACTCAAGCACCATTTTTTTGTATTATCTACCCTTTTCTTGGGCCAAATCACACATATTTATACATAGTTTTATATATAGATATTATATATTCATTTTTTTAAAACATGATGAAATGGTAAATATGATTTGATGAAATTATTTTAAAAATGTATATAGAATTTTCTAATTTATTTAACTTAGATTCAGATCTTTTGTATCGCTGTTATTTTGCATCTAATTCTCTACACTTGCCAAAGATTTTTCCTTTAGAATGATTTGAGGGAAATATAATGTGGGATCCATGAAATAAAATTTGAGTGATGGTTAACTATATATGGATATGAATTTACTTTTTAAAATTCTAAATTCCAACTTTATAATTCCCCTTTTTAATTTAACATTTTTATAAAACTTTATGTGGCTCATGGGACCCATATTATCAAATTAACACAAAAGAATCTCCACTTGACCCCTAATTTACAAAGATAGTTAAAATTAATTAATTGTTTCTTCTTTCAAAAAATTGCAACTTTCTTCTTGTCATCAAGTGTGAAGTGTGTGCTCTTCTTTAATTTTCTTTTACTTTCTCCTGTCAAGTCTTTTTCCCATTATAAGAAAGATACGCTTAATCTGTTAATATTCTTGTTTTCGTTAATAGTTATACCAAACCAAATTATTTAAAAATGAAATCTCGAAACGTTTCCTTCTTTATGTATCCATAAAAATCGGATTTTTTTAAACAGTTGGGTTAATAAAGTTCAATCCATAATATGTATCTTTAAACCTTAACAATATTATGTAAAATAAATATGATTATCTAAATTAAACTTGGATGAAAAAGACAGCAGCTATAGCATTCAATCACTTAACTATAAATATTTCTGCAATTTTATTTTATTTATAAAATTATTTACAAATAAGATTTAAAAGCTTAAATAGCTTTAGAAATGATGTATTAGTTTGGCTTTATATCTTCCATCTGGATGACATTAAGAGCAAGGGCCTCTTCTTATGTCCCACAATTCATATATGTCACTACTTTGTCGTTTATACATCATGAAGTTAGTGCATTTTGTATATAATATTTCATCTTATATGTTTTATATATGTGCTTGCTTGCTTTTGAGTGGTTAGTGTAAAGATTTTTGAAAAAGAGTCAAGATTATTTATGGAATCAATAGATTAGGCATAAGTATTACTACTTTTTCTCTGTATATTCAAGAGTGTTATGCTTTGTAATCTTTTGGGTGCATATCAAAACATTAGTATTTGACATCAATTTTTTTATCAACGGTAATTAAATTGATAAATTCGTGATTCAAATTCAAACTTTAAAACAAATTTTTAATTGTATCATCCTAATAATTTAAATATTTAGATTTCAATTCTATTTATTGCATAATTAGATTAAAATAATATAGAATTTGCAGTAGACTTGACAATAAATTAATGCTTATCAATCTAAGTATTGACACATAAAAATATACGTCAAGTTAAAGCAAATTTCGATAAGAAAATTGCAAAGATGAACATTTATTTATTTTGACTAAAACCATCAGTTCTACGATATTGAATACAAACATATGGTACACCTATTATTTTCTAAAAAATATTAGTGCTAATTATGAATTATATTTCTGTTTCATATATGACATTTAAAGTTTAGATTCTGAAAATATAACGCGTAGAAAATTCATTAAATATCTTTATACTCAATACATTTGGTTTTGCTTCTGTAGTTACCAGTATTGTGAGAAATTTGGAAGAATATTCTTAACTGGAATCAACTACATAAATTTCTCTTTGTTTGTATTTTCCTTTTTTAATCATGTACACATTTTTGTCGGTTCGTATGACGACTAGACAAGTTGATTATGAGGGATTCGATTCGAAGTGGCTTGGAGATTATTATTATTAGGTAAACTATTTCAGCCAATGAAGAAGTAAATGATTTATCCAAATCCCATTAAGAAAAAAAACAAAATTTCTAGAACCAATTCTAATATGTGGAGGAGGGTGCACAAATCACAATATATAGACCAATCGATGTGATAGCTTGTCAAGACAAAAGACAAAGGAGGAACTTAATGGCAATTAATTGTAAATATCAAACGCCAATGATTTAGGGTAAAGACCAAATGAACAGTACGTTGCAGCAACCCGAAGTATATGTAATCATGCAACCGATATACATATTTTGGGTCAAATGTCTCAAAGTGACTTTTGTCAACTTTAGAAGTTTCAACTCTAGAATATCTTATCACCGAAATAGGAAGTCAAATTTATACTCTCATTGGCTAAAGGAATAAAGAGTTAAGTATGTGTAGGTAGCCTTGTAATATTAGAACTAGATTTTTCTTTTCTTTTTTGTTAATTCAGAACTAATATCTTAAGTTGTAAAATTTCAGAGATTTCATGTTTGAAATTTTCTCGAATTTTTACCATGTTCGGACCAAATCGATGTTAGGCTTATACAGAGTAATTTACATATTCAATAATTTCTTATGGACTAATATTCGAGATTAGTAGGAGAGTGGTAAGAAATGGGAATACAAAGATTAATGAAACAAAAGTAATAAAGAATTGTGAGACCATATTGTGTTATTTTTGGGGCTGCCATTAGGTTTTGATCTTTGGAGTAGTCGAATGGATGGTAGAGATGGAGAGCATCTAAATTTGGTGACACTCTCCAACCCAAAAGATTAAGATCAGAGACAAAATCATCACTATCATATAAAATTTCCACCACAACCACTTAAAAGAGAATTTAAGCTGTGGTGTATTGACCCAACTTTCTCCACAAGAACCTAATTTTTTATGCTCAATCCACTTCTCATTTTCACGGATTTTCCATCAACAATTTTGAATCACCACCTCACAACATTCACTTAAGTTCCACTTGTCTTTCCGTATATATATATTGGTGTATGTATACATATGACTCCACTTTATACCTATATTAAATAAAGGAACCCTACAATATTGCAGGCTACAAGTCAAAAAGCCAGATCGATCTCAGCCAATGGGCTTGCATTCAAAGCATAGATATGGGTTATTGGTGGACACCTATATTTGAATCATTTGCTTGTATCTATATAGTTTCTAAATTTGATGTTGCAACTTCATCAGGAGTTTCACTTGAAGACGACTTTGAAGACTTTGAAGAGTGGAATTTCTTGGGGTTTGGCTGCTTTCAAAGCTGTCGTCATCTCTATAGGAAAATATTGATTAATAAACTAAAATATATATGTATCCAACTAAAACCTGTCGGGAAGCCAATACGTTTATGGTATAGTGATGTAGAGAAAAAAAACTAGGATAACAATAATGCATTATCTGAAATTTGAATCTCCATCACACAATATAATATTTACAGAATTTTACTTGATTTTTTTAGATTTTCAAATATTGCCAAATTTTTGACCGCTAAAATACGATATCTGAGTAAGAATTTGCATAGAATTTGTTTGAAACATGGTATATTTCGATAGAATTCTGAATTCTTCACGCAGACAACAGCTATACTTTTATGTATACACATTCTTGTATACTCAAAAAATATCTATGCTAGCTAGTTCAACTAAACTTATGGACTTATCTAGTGAGTAAGTCCTTATGTTAGGAAAATGATGGTCTTTGCTAAAAACTTTATCATTGGTTGTACACTGACTATTGCAAGCTTTCTACTGACTTTTGGCCAATTTCAAAGTCAGTATCCTTAAGATTCAATTCAAACTAATTTATTATTGTGATTCCACATACATAATCTTCGCATATCATTGAGGCATAGGCCTCATATAAGTTATTAATATATTAATATATATTGAATGTTTGGTGTGTCAAAGTTTGTACGTAATGCATAAAAAAGTATAGAACCACGTTGTTGATATAGCATTTCGTTAGTTGTTCACTGTTGAAGAACAGTGAAGATCGCCAAATTAAACAGGATTAATTAGCCATGTGAATAGTTTCATTTGTTTCTCATTCTTCATATAATTTATTTAATTATATTTATACACGTAAACAGGATTTTCCTTTGTTCGCCTCTTGTATAATATTTAATTATCTAAAAACGAAGAATAAAAGGTTTTTAGTGATTCCAAAAAGCTTTTGATGGATGGATGATAATTAAGTATCTTAGAAATATAGTGATATATATTTCTCCACGTATCAATATTAATTATTTTAGTATTATAAGTGTTTAGGTGGAATCTTTTAACTTTTGCCTTAATCTTTAATACAATTAAAAAGAATTAAAGTTGTCGGAGTATGGAAAACAAAAAGCAAGCAAATGACAGAAAAATCGTTTCTTTTTATCTAAAGATAAGAAAATGAAAAAGTGAATGGAAATAAAATTAAATAATATTGTTTTAAAGCTTTCAGAAAGTTGCATATATGGAATATAAAATACAAATGTTTACCTTTACATTGTCGACTGATTTTTTAATAAAAAATATTATGATTTTAAAAGACTTTGTTACATAATTTGCGTACTCTATAGATTTAGTGAGTACACTTTACGAATGCAAATTTTAGACTCCCTTACTAAAAATGTAATAAAGTTATATAATTAAAGATAGGTGAGATTGTGGGATCACTCAAGGATTTATCCTAAAATGGAATTTTATTGTATAGAGTAAAGACTAATTCTAATTATGGTCATTTTTGTACTCTTCTTTTATGTCTAATTCCTAATTTAGTATATAATGGATTATAGACGTTAACCATTTTTTTCTAAACATGCATTCAATGGACTTTTATTTTGGTGTAAATATCAATAAAATGATATATTTACATATATATATATATAGGGTTTTCAAACATGTTAGTCTTACAATTTTATGTTGTTTAAAAAATTTAAATAAGTACTTTATAGATTAAACAAATAAGTAAAGTGAAGAATGCATTTTGACAAAAATAGTATTTTCAAAAATAAATAGATGATTGGGAAAAACAAAAGGAAATGAATGTTAAGAAAAGTAAGAGAGTAAAAATACAAAAAGAGTAGGTAACAAAAACTTTAGGATCGCGTCAAAGCAGGACCCACTTTCCAATTTACTCTTTAGTAACTAATTGAGATGACAACCCAAGCTTTTACCAATTACCATCTGTTCTTTGTTTTCTTTGTATAACAAAATCAAATACCATAAAATAGCTTTTATATCCATTGCGTTTAGAGAAAACATATAGGATATGTTTTTTTGTCAAAATCCATGATCCATCTGGATAAAAATGAAAATTGTTGTTTTTTTAGATACAATTATTTATTTTATCCAGATGCAACATCATGATGATTTTGACAAAATCATTCTGAGTTTAAATGATGTATTCGAAGGTAGATGAGTTTGTAAAAATAATTAAAACACTTAAATACCCCTAAAAAGTAAAAGCAAGATTGAAAAATTAGGGCTCTTCTCGGTTCTCGGCTCTCGGCTCTCGACTCTTCTCCTCTCGGCTCTTCGACCTTCTTTTCTCTTCTCTTCTCTTCTCGGCTCTTCTTTTCTCTTCTCTCGACGCTTCTCTTCTTGTCGTCTTGACTATTGTCTTCGTTTGACCAATGTAATTCTGTAATGATTTTGGTATAAATATAATTTAAATCATAAAAAAATAATTTACTACAAAATATCTTTTTTAATCATTTACTTACATATTACATCTAACTAATTTACACAAATGTACAAAAAATCATAAGTTCATCCAAACGGATTATCCCGATATAACTTTCGGATGAGAAAAAGAACATCATCGAAAATATCATTTAGACGCATCATCCAAACTGATTATTCGGATGAAGCATTTGAATAGACAAAAAAAAAAGCTCATAGTAGTTGTTATGTTTTCATCTAAAAAAAAGTACTTCTAGGTAATAAATATTATTACTGCACGTAAAAGACCATAAATGAATACCGTAATTCACCTAAGAATAGTGGGAAATCTCAAAACAAAAGACCTATGCAAACTAGTCCAATTATCAGGACAATTATAAAGTTTTAATATATATATATATATGTAAGATATTTATATAGTCCAAAAAACACATTTGGGTTTTATATGTTTTTTTCAATTGCAGTTACTGTGTTTTGTAGTTGATTTTTTATCTCCAAAAATATAATTTATTTATGTAAAATTATTCAAAACAATCATGTTGTTTATCCGAATTTTGATACAATAAAATGGCGTTTATCTTCTTTTTGGTTGAAAAAATAGTGTTTATCTTATTAGCGTTGGGCATAAATTACATTTTACCATCCAATTTTTTTAAAACAAAACTCATTTAGTTGAGTTAAGTATTTTGAAAATAAAAGTTTTTTGTATATGTTTTAAAAAACTTTAGTTGAAAAATTAAAAAATGAAAAAGAGAAGAGAGAGAATGAAAAGACAAGTCAAATGTCAAATCGAAGCACTTCCTTATCATACGACTGTCAGTGCTCTTCTCTGTGTTGTCATTCTTTTTCTCTTTTTTTTTTCTTAACCTTCAAATATACCAAACATTTTGAGAAATGCCTTTTTCTTTTATTTTCTTTTCAATTTTGAAGATAATTTTGTGAAAAAGATAATTATACTCACACGTGCGTCCTCGACGGCACGACGTAGATTAAACTACATACATACCAAAACTATAGTTCGTACAATAACATCATTCAATCATTTTTTTCATTACATCTTAAATTCTAATAACTAAGGTGTTATTTTCTTCTTCCCAATCAAACGTTTATGGGTAAATGAAATAGTTAAGTATGTTTTACTCGAATTTAGTTTAAACAATAGTTGTTGGACAAAAAAAATTCTAAAGACTATTATATAATTCTATTAGATTTATTTTGTTAAGATTTAAATCGATAAAAATATAATTTGTAAGTAAACCTTCCAAATATATTTTTAGAGTCAAAAATCATAAAATAAAAATAGTAAAACTATATTTAATCACATGACCTAAAATGCATTTTTTAGAATATAATATTTTATTCCAAACATATTTTTTTTGTCAATAACTGAACGGTTCAGTAACCAAATTTATATAAAATATAAACAGGGGTATTTGATATGTAGTTGAGTAATTTATAATATATATTTTTAAATAATTAAATTGATAAGTTTTGGTTACTAATTTAAAACTCATGTTTTAAAAATGTTTTTCAATCTTTTATATTTTTGATGGAGAAAAATCGGACATGTGATATTATTGTCATTGTATCATTAAAACCACCGGAAAAACTCAGCCCTAGGATTTTACATTTATCAATAAAATATATGTTTTCTAAAAGAAATTTCCCTTTCTTCGAATGATCAAAAAACATAAAAATTATAAGAGTGGTTTGTAGTAATAATGGAAAGAAAAGAACAAGAAGAAGACGGACCCAATTGATCCGGCCGACACGCTTCTCCATGTCCTTCCCATTCACTCCCAGCCATCTGTCATTTTTTATTTTTTTAAAAATATTATATCTTTTTATTTTTTTTATTTTGAGAAATTGGAAGAAAGAATGAATTTAATTAAATATTGGTCCACTCGAAGAAGTTAAATACAGCTTTCTCAACTGGTGAATATATGGGTTCGGACCACGACTGTGCCAGTCTCTGAGCCACTTCTTGACTTCTGTGGTTCACATTGATTTCATTCTCTACCTGATTGATTTGATTTTTGTATTTTCCATAGAATAATTGCTTTGTTTTATCAATACTTTGGTATTTGTTTCACTTGACTTTCATATCTACAAAAACGGTAATTTTATTAGGGTAACGCCTGCATAGAACCACATTCATCATAATTGACAATATGTTTATAAAAAGTTAATTAAAATAAAAGACAAATTTTAAGTGATTATAAGCGTATTAATGAGAAAAAATACAAAATATGATAAATTAGCACTAATTTATATTAGTTTCACATTTAGTCTCATTGTCATTTCCTAAGTTATCATAATTTTGTTGCCATCTAGTGCATACTGATACAGTTTCTCTTTTCTTTATTTACTAAGCATACCTTAACATCATCATTAATTAAAAAATGTCTATATTGAATGAGTGTAAATGTGTCCATAAATGAATGATTTAATTCGACAATTGCGAGTATAAAATATTATTTATTAATGAATGACATGCTATTGGTAAAGTATCCATGTTGCTTACAAGATTTTCAGAAAAAATATTACTCACAAAGACTAGCTTCTTGGGCACATATTTGTACATAATTAAGTTTTCATTATACATAGATATATATATATATATATATATATATATTAAAATCATTATTTCGCCAAAAACATAATGAAGCAAAATTAAATAAGAAAATAGAAAAAGTGGAGAGGGGAAAAAAGAGGATTGGTCCAACAGTCAAACAGAAAACCATCAAATCAGAATTCACAACAGTTAGAAATTTATTTCACTCTTTCTGTCTTTTAACTTAATTAGGTCTCTGTTCTTATCCATCACCTTCTCCTCTCTTATTTTACCATTTTATCCCATCTTCATAACCTAACATAAAATAAAATAACTAATAGCACATAACATAACTAGCTTATCTATTAACAAAAAAACCATTTATTTAAGACTCCAAAATTTTAAAATTTTTAGGTTTTTTAATACCAAAAATCTAAGAATTCTTTTTTTAATTATATTTATATTATAAAAAGCTTATTTTATGAAAATTCGCTTTAAGTCTTTCTAATTCTAAACACTTCCCTTAGCCTAATATGTGTTTGTATGTATGTACATGCATAATGTTTCTTGTTCAGGCTTTCACATGTTTCTGTATATCAAAGCCAAAAAGACAATTGCCGAGGATCTTGGATTTATTATATTATCTAACTCAATCTATATTCTTATTTTGGCATTTTGATTATGCAAGAATTTTGATTAGTCAGATTGCTAATGATATTTATCAACACTGTTCTCATTAAATTATCATTTTCTCATTTCCATTAATAGATTTGGCCCCACCTTTTGTATTCTTTTCTTCTTAATAATTATTTTCCTATTTTAGTAACAAAATCACTCAATTTCCATTCATTAATACTTTTATAATTAGCATTAAGACAATCAATTATTATTTTGTTACCATCTATAGTTTAAATATCTGAGCAAGCCCGGTTCGTCCATTCAAATCTCTCTCTCTCTCTCCCAAAAAAATATCTAATTCAACAAAGCAATAAAGAATACTTCTCTCTTCTCTCTCTCTTTCTCCTCCCTCAGAGCAAAAACCTTCAAAAGATCAAAAGCTTTAACTTCTTTTCCCCCGGAAAAATTGTTACCCTTTTCCGAGAAAATCATAATTCATATCTTCATCTTCAAAAACCCAACAAATTCAATCAAAGGAAGAAACTTTTTTGGTTTCTTCTTCATAAACCCTAGCTTTGAAAAAATGAGCAGCTTAGAAGAATCATTAAGATCTCTATCGTTAGATTTCTTAAACCTTTTAATCAACGGTCAAGCTTTCTCGGACGTTACTTTTAGTGTTGAAGGTCGTTTAGTCCACGCTCATCGTTGTATCCTTGCCGCTCGAAGTCTTTTCTTTAGAAAATTCTTTTGTGGGTCCGATTCATCACAACCCGGTATTGACCCGACCCGACCTGGGTCCATACCCGTTAGCCCAACAAGAAACTCCACGGCCCCAGCTGGAGGAGTTATACCAGTGAACTCAGTTGGTTATGAAGTCTTTCTGTTGCTTCTTCAGTTCCTTTATAGTGGACAAGTTTCGATTGTGCCACAGAAACATGAGCCAAGACCTAATTGTGGTGAAAGAGGTTGTTGGCATACACATTGCTCAGCCGCCGTTGATCTTGCTCTTGATACTCTCGCCGCCTCTCGTTACTTTGGCGTTGAGCAACTTGCATTACTTACTCAGGTTCTATAAGTTCTCTTTCTCTTTAACTTCTCCATGCACTCTGGATCTAGAAAGTCCGACCATAATAAAACGTTATTACTTACTCAGGTTCTATATGTTCTTGTCTTGATTTCATGTGTATATGAGTTTAGTTTCTTATCTTAAATCATATCATGGTCGGATAAATTTTCCCAATTTAGAAGATGGTGGTTTCGTTGCATTTAAGAATTTTTTTCCTAAAAGTAGAAACTTTGATGAGATATAATCGGATTTATTCCCTTAATTTCTTATCCAATCCCACTAGTCTCTTGATTTTCCTCATTTGGGATTTTGAACCTACTCCACCATCAAAAACATCAATTTGAGATGGCTAGTCAGTGAATTAATAAAAAAAAATCATACCCTAAAAAAGAAAGTTTTAAACCCACTTGTTGATTTTTTTGGGATTTTAAAACTAATATTAATTAAACTGTTTGTATTATTGCCAGAAACAATTGGCAAGTATGGTGGAGAAAGCTTCAATTGAAGATGTAATGAAAGTTTTAATAGCATCAAGGAAACAAGACATGCATCAATTATGGACTACTTGTTCTCACTTAGTTGCTAAATCTGGGTCTCCCACCAGAGATTCTAGCTAAACATATTCCTATTGAGGTTGTTGCTAAGATTGAAGAGCTTCGTCTTAAAACTTCAATAGCTCGTCGTTCTTTAATGCCACATAGTCATCATCATGATCTCACTGTGGCTCAAGACCTTGAAGATCAAAAGATTAGAAGAATGAGAAGAGCTTTGGATTCATCAGATGTTGAGCTAGTGAAGCTTATGGTTATGGGAGAAGGACTTAATCTAGATGAGTCATTAGCATTACATTATGCTGTTGAAAGTTGTAGTAGAGAAGTTGTTAAGGCTTTGCTTGAACTTGGAGCAGCTGATGTGAATTATCCGGCTGGTCCAGCCGGGAAAACACCGTTACATATCGCGGCTGAGATGGTTTCTCCAGACATGGTGGCTGTTCTGTTAGACCATCATGCTGATCCAAATGTAAGAACAGTTGGTGGAATCACTCCTTTAGATATCCTTAGAACATTAACTTCGGATTTTTTGTTCAAGGGGGGCAGTTCCTGGATTAACTCATATCGAACCGAACAAGCTCAGGCTTTGCCTGGAGCTTGTTCAATCCGCTGCAATGGTGATATCTAGAGAAGAAGGAAACAATAGCAACAATCAGAATAATTGATAACAACAATGTTATGTACAACCCTCATATGAATGAAGAGCACAATAGTGGAAGTAGTGGAGGGAGTAATAACAATTTGGATTCGAGATTGGTGTATTTGAATCTTGGAGCGGGTCAAATGGGTTCGGGTTCAGGTCGAGATCAAGTAGATGAACATAACTGTCAGAGAGAAGGTATGAGTCGGCATCATCATCATCATGACCCTTCTACAATGTACCATCACCATCATCAACATCACTTCTAGTTCTCTCTATATTTCTCAACTTAGGCTTGAAAACATATTTATTAAATTTAGTTCGTATATTTTCTATAAATTATATCTATATTATTATTTTTGTAAGGTAATGAGGACATATAAAGGAGAGTACGAAGAAGAATGGAGTGGAGGAATTTAAGATCATGCGTTATATAACTAGAGACTTAGGTCTAATTAAATCTATATTTGCTTTAGAGTTGTACAAGTTAATCTTCTGATTAGTTTTACCACCAAGTTAATTAATTCCTGGTCACTCTGTCCTAATTTCTTCATAATTAAATTCATGCACTAGTGCTTATGTCCAGAAATGTAATTAATCGAATCAATATGCTCGAAGAAGATTGTTCTGTCTAGTTGAGAAATTTTTTGTTCGAAATGTGATCACAATAATAGTCTTTTATGTGATTTTGTTTTATTCTTGATTCGAGAATTGTCTTTTAATTGAAGTTTTTGTATGTATTTGCATCAGCAATGTCTTATCGGCATAATAATCACATTATATTTAATTCACAACACAAATAAAACTTTTTTTTTCATTCCCTCGAAAAGTTTTGATAATTTCTAAATATTTTTTGTGTGTGGCCGATTATCTATCATCGTATGAGACCGTATGCATCCACACTTCGAATATCGGTGATTTATATTTAATATATTATTGTCTAATATGCTTGAATATTATATATGAGAGTGCTTTCACATAAAAAAATCACCTCATCTTATTTGGGACGTGT
>JAKUCM010008925.1:0-20136 GCA_023374145.1 Lepidium sativum | reverse complement strand
TTTAAGATTAATTTCAAACAAATGATCACACATTTCAAACCGTGCAATTAAGACTAAACTGCCAAAAATAACCGCCATTAACGGCTAAGTTAACGTACAAATTTCGCAATCGATGTAGTAATAGTAATTTCAAATTACCTCAATTAAGGGAAAAAAGAAGAATTAATACGCAATACGACACCGAACTTGCCAAAGCTAAGAAGAAAATCACGACCTATGATCGTTTGTGGTCTATACTCGCCAAGAAGGATCCAGAGCTAGCAGACGCATTTGCCGAGATCAATGCTGAAGACGAAGACACCGGATCCGGGTCGGGAAATTTAGATCGCTCGGACGATTTCTGAATTATAAAAAACATTTTGTAATCTTTTTTATTTAAAAATATTTTTAATTCGGAAAAAATCTTTTTAATTTTAAATTTATATTTAAATATTTAAAATATTTAAAATATTTTTTTATTTTTTAAATAAATTATAAACGGCGTCGCAAGGACGTAGCAGGTAGTTCTCTCGCAAGGTAGTCGCAGGTCGCGCCCTTGCAAGGGAGTCGCAGGACGCGCCCTTGCAAGGGTGTCGCAGGACGCGCCCTTGCAAGGTTGTCGCAGGACGTACCCTCGCAAGGGTGTCGCAGGTCGCGCCCTCGCAAGGGTGTCGCAGGACGTTCCCTTGCAAGGGTGTCGCAGGGTGCGCCCTTGCAAGGGTGTCGCAGGTCTCGCTCCCGCAAAGACGTCGCAGACACTGCTAGGCCTTTGCGACACCGACTTATGCTAGGCGTTTGCGACATATTATTTCCCTCGCAGACCTTGCGACGTCCATGCTACGTATCTATGTTTGCGACACGCAAATTGCGACATATAAGTGGCCATCGCAAGGGCGTTTCTTTTTGCCCATTGCGACAGCCTTGCAAGAGATTTTGCCATCGCAAAAGGCGTGTTTTCTTGTAGTGGACATATCTATGTTTTGTGTTAACATGGTTCACA
This sequence comes from Lepidium sativum, assembly GCA_023374145.1. Classification (NCBI taxonomy): domain Eukaryota; kingdom Viridiplantae; phylum Streptophyta; class Magnoliopsida; order Brassicales; family Brassicaceae; genus Lepidium; species Lepidium sativum. Next base: position 19,157 of record JAKUCM010008925.1, on the reverse strand, counting down.
CTACATAATTTTTATTTAATTCATTGCAAAAGACTTCACTTTTTGATTAAGTCGATGCTTTTCCATTTTATAACTCATAATTAAATTTTATACCTATAACATTCCTAGACTAATTTCTGGTAAGAAGTGTACCCCATAGGTAGATACCTTTTCTGGACATACAAATAGATCAAAATCAAAAATTCATATCCTTGTAAATACCATAAACAATGTGTGTTTTTCGCAAAATACATAGATCAAATTTCAGCATTTTAATACCCCAATCCCATTTCCTTACCACAATGGCTGGACAACAAAGTCATTGCTCTAAAGATCATAAATTACCACGAAATTAGTGGTCTAAGATATATATATATATATATATATAACTTGTAAAAGATTTAGAATATGTCTTGGTGTAAGTGGGTCTTATAACAATGACTTAGCACCAACAAACCACACAAAAGGTCAACGAAATGCTTTGGCTATTAACGCATATTATAATTGGAATCATAGGAGAACTAGAAGAACCCCAAATATAAAACTATACATCATAAGAGTGTAGAGTGGTCGGAAATGGTAGGACAAGAAACTGACCGTAACCGACGATTTGGGGGGAAAACAGAGCGCCAATTTTGCGTTACGGGAGATCGTGTCCTTGAACTGTTACACGTGTTTACACCGGAACCGACCGATTTCGACCACGTCCCACCGTCTCCGACATTATATCACCGGATCCGAGTCTTCTCTTTCGTTTTCCTTGGCTCATTGCAGAGGTTATACTTCGGCGAACAAACCGAAATCACCGCGTTGGGCACCTTCCGCTTCACCAAAGCTCGATTCTTCCTACAATTTCAGTGATTATGTAAGTTCTTTTTTGTTCCTTTACGTATCTCTATTTTTTTCTTTCGCGTAGTGAGCTTAAGTTTTGATGATGATGAAATCGGTTAACTTGTGTTTATGTTCTTGAATCTCTGTGATGCGTGCTTGCTTTGGTTGTTTGAGTCTTTGGGTATAGTCTTTTGGTGGTTGATTTGGTTGATTTGGTCGATTTTTTCTTCGCAAATTGACTTTGCATGTTCGCCGGAGTTATGACCGGCGGTATAAAAACATAGGTTTGGTGACTGGTTTTTTTATTTTTTTATATAAAGTTATACTTTTTTTCTTAATACTAATTTATTAATATTTATGCAAATTAAGATAAATAAGAAAATTAAAAAATAATGATTATGAATATGCCAATACAAAATATATCAACAATTTATACCACATTTATTTTCCTACAAAAAAAAAAAAAAAGATACAGTAAATAATCCCTGAATAAAATCAATGTCAATTATACATATATATCAATCAGTTACCAATATAAATATATAAGTATACTACATAATCACTTGTGTTGTGCACAACCCGTTATTACTCACAAACTTTACAATTATTTTAATAATATTTATATATATCTATAATGCTTACAAAATGATATTTTTATAACTTTAACCTTTCTCTAAATCATAAAGAACATTTGGAATACGTATACAATATATTCAAATGCAGGACCAGTTACGGTGACTTTCAGAGACATGTAGGTTGTTCACATGTCTTTGACTCGAACCAGACCCAAAGTCCGAGTCCTATTCCACAATCCCCTCACGATAATCAACAACATGGCTCAGTTGCAAATCTCACGATTAAGCAACTACTTACCGCATAAGGTTGTCGACATATTACAGTACTTGATCCGCACGGAGGTTCTTGGTATGGAATTTTATTGTGTTCTTTTAAATATATATCTATATTAAAATTCTTCTAACTCCTTAACAATTTGTTTTCAGGTTTCGATACGAAAAAGGTATTAAAAAGTCGATTTTGAAGATGATTCAGCATCAAATTCCCCATGCGTATCCACATTACAATGATTTTCCCCGGGAACTGCAGGAGAGTTGGTTCAAATCATTTACGGTAATGTGTTTCAAAATTTTTAATATATTTTTCAATTTCTCTATTACAAATAATTTTGTTCTAATAAAGTTACTCAATTTTTTTTGCAGCAAGATTTTAATTGGGACGTCGAGTTGACTCCTCGGGTCAGAGCTGAGTTTGATAAGCAATGTCGTTCTACATACAAGAACAATATCCATGAATGGAAACAAGCATGGAAGGCGGGAAAAAAAACACCATCCGCGTTGCTGCCCCAAACTTTTCTAGCAATTCGTCGCGCATTGGGAGAACAAGGACACCAAAAAAGTGGCGACCAGAAATTCACTCAACAGAAACAGCAACCGGGGCGGATTAGGAATTGCTACCCATAACAACGACGTCCAAAATTTTGAGGAACGTTCCCGTGTTCTGGTAAGTAACTTTTAATTATTACAAGTCCATTATTTTTTAATTGCTTATAACTATTAGATATATATATTTAGGCATCTCAACTTGGCGAGGAACCTGATTTACTCCTTCTCATGGAAGATACACATACTAACAAGCAGACCAAGAAGGTAGAAGACAAGAAGGTTCCCGGTGTTCTCGAAACAGTGCGGCGGAAGACAACATAAATACTTGCGCAACGCAGTTAAGACGGCGAAGGTAGTTCAACATAACTGACTCGAAAGGAAATCGATCAGCTCGTCATTGAGGTATTAATTAATTTTTTAAATTATTTTAATTGCTTACCAATATTACTATAAATTATTTCTTTTTTTTGTAGTCTACTCCTCGTACTAAAGGTCGCCCTTTCGTACTAGCCAATCAGGTTACTTCCGATGGTGTCCCGTCACGTCTCACCCCTAGTTCGTTAACGCTGTCAGAACGGGAGCAGTTCAATCAGATGCGATTAAAACAAGAGGAGATGGAGCGTCAGGCTGAAGAGAACAACGCCAAAATGCGGGAATTTGAGCGTCAGATGCAAGAATTTGCGAAATTTTGAGAGGATTTTATAAGTTTCACCTCGTCACGTAATTAGACATTTCAATTTTTTATGTATTTGAATTTCTATTTTTATCTATTTTATAATCTAATTTCACAATTTGGCTTTAAATTTAAATTTTATTACTATTTTAATTATAAATTTATATTGTTATTTTTTAATTATATATATTTTAATATTTAAAATTAATTTTTTATTATTAATTGATCGACAGCGTAGGAAGTGGTCCGAAACTTCCGACATCCATCTTCCGACAGGTACTGACGGCGTGATTCCGACAATCAGAACCTAACGGTTATGGAAGTAACGGTACATATATACATTTGAATTATGTCAATTAAATCTCTAGATAAATATACAATACACTAGGTTTATTTATTTATTTACTGTATCATCGTATAATCCGGAAAACCCAACAAATCACACGAATGTAAAAGTTTGTCGGAAATTTATATTAAGCACACAAATATAAAAGTTTGTCAAATATTTACATATCATTATATCAAGGGTATGTTTAATGGTGATACTCTAAAAAGTATCTAAAAAATTGTTTAGTAATAAATTTAATATTAATTAATGGTGATCTCTACGAAAGGTATCGGTCTCAATCTGTAGAGACGGATCAAGCATAATCTCACCACTTTCTTATGTTTTCTATTTATTTTAATTATACGAGACTCTCATAATCTCACCATTAAACATGTTCTAACATAACTACGATATTTGATTGTAATGAAGGTGGAGCTTGTGGATTTAAAACTGATGTTGCACAACCTCCATTTTCGGCCATGGTATCAGCCGGAGGTCCTTCATTGTTCAAGTCAGGGAAAGGATGTGGCGCATGTTATCAGGTTTTTGTGTACGACTGATTACAAGAGATTAAAATGTATCAGAATTTAGAGTAGTTGTATACATTAATCGATAATTAATTGTACAGATAAAATGCACGTCACAATCATCATGTTCGAAAAATCCTGTTACGGTTGTGATTACAGACGAATGTCCTGGATGCGTTGCAGAACCGGTTCATTTCGATTTGAGCGGTACAGCGTTTAGTGCCATGGCAATTTCCGGTCAAGAGTCTCAACTTCGCAATATCGGAGTTTTGCAGATTACTTATAGAAAGTATGATATATATATATATATATATGTGTGTGTCTCTCTAATTATCACAAAATTTCATAATAATTAATCAGTTTAAATAATTTTCATTGTTTTGTAGAGTTGCATGCAACTATAAGGAAAAACGGTGACGTTTCATGTGGACGATGGTTCAAACGACTTCTACTTCGCGGCTTTGATTGAGTATGAAGATGGAGACGGAGAAATTGGAAGAGTCGAACTAAAACAAGTAGAATCTGACACGTGGCTATCCATGAGCCAGAGTCAGGGTGCTGTGTGGAAGCTTGATGTGTCGTCATCTTTACGGCCTCCACTGTCTCTCCGAGTGACTTCATTGGATTCCGACGAGACTGTTGTGGCTTCTGAAGTTATTCCGGTCGGGTGGCATCCCGGAGGGATATATAAATCCAATGTCAACTTTCAAGTGTAGCTAGAATTAATTAAGTTAATTATGTGGCACACTTAAGCTTAGAGCATGAACAACGCACATGATTTAGCGTATCTAATTTTTGGTTTTATAATTTTTTAATCAGATTTGAAGTAATTAAGGAGAGATGCATATCTTAAATAAGATACAGAAGATACATATTTTAATTAGTTTTAATATTATAAAATTGGTTTAGATACCCAACCATTGCAGATGGTCTTATGTACCTAAAGTAACGTATAAGCCAGCAAAACCTTTAACAAAAATAGAGTAATATTTGATAGGCAGATTCATTGTTTAGAGATAAAACAAAGGAAAACAATACATAATGAATCTGACATTAGAAATTTGACTCTTTGTCTCTACTATAGGTAGAAGATTTTAAAAAGGTTTTATGATTATGGATTGGTCTTGACAAAAAAACAACAAAACAATTTACAGAAAAGAATATCGAAAACCATTTACATTTAGAAAGTTTCCCTTTATCAAAAAAAAATATTTGTAGAAATTTTAGTGAATTTTTACTATTTTTATTATATTCTTGGATAATAATTCAAACGCATGACAATCTATTTTAATTTGTTATAAAAAATTGTTCTAAATAATATACAAAACGAACCAACAAATATATTTTTGTAGTGAAATAAGTTTATTGCATGTGCTATGTATCTAAATTGCATGGGCTTTCTTTTATAGTCTGATTAATTTATACCGGGCCGGTTTAGCGATATTTTTCTCATCATCTGAAAATATATTTCGTGGGCCGAATTTCGATCATTAAAATCTATCTTAAATGTCTTAATTATATTTTATTTTGAACTAGAAAATACGCAACCATTTCAAGAATTAATTCATGGGACTCACGACGACTAGTTATAGAAAAATATTGAGTTTAAAAAAATCGTCGATATTTAAAGTCACGCCAAGTTTTACCTTCGACAGTTTGCGATTATCTTTCAAACCCATACTCACACGTTTAATTTAACGCATTCGATTGTTTTCCACAGTGGAATATTCAACGGCGAAAAACCGTCATTAACGGCTACGTTAACGTACAAGTTTCACAATCCATGTAGTTTCCAAATTACCTTAATTTAGGGGAAAAAGAAGAATCAATACGCTATACGACACCGTATTATATAACTACATGCAACTAGCCTAACCGTTAACTGTTACGTAGGACCTACTTCGACTTCACGTGTAGTACTTCTAGCCCTAGCCATTACGGCATTACGTATACTATTAGGGCATTCGACATTTGGTTCGGTTCAAATCGTTTTTCCTGGTTTTGGTGATATAATACTAAGGTAACCATATAGATATCTACTAAAATTTACTTTGATTTCGGTTTCGTAAGAATACTAAAATATGAACCGATCCTAAGTAAGTTTTTGTTTTCATCGATTCAGTTCTCAATAATTACTTGTAACATGATATCTGGAAAATAAGATTATTTGTAAATAAAAATAATCATATATCCAAATCCTTAGGATCAAAAATAACCAATCGGTTCAGTTTCGAGTGGTTATTTGTAAGTAAAGAGGTATTGTTAGTATAATTACTTAATTAGTACATATGAGTTCCGGTTCCTATTTGGTTATTTTTGGTTCTCGGTTAAAAATCAACTGAATCAAATCCAAAAATACTGAAATATTACATTTGTACTATTATTTGCCATAAACCAAATTCAAACTGAGTTTCTACTTTATGTTTGGTATGGATGCTTATAAGTTTTCAAATCTCTCTTTAAACTATATATATTTAAAAAAAATATATTCAATAGTGCTTCAAATTTGAAGCTCCCCATTTCTTTCTTCATTTTTTGAATAAAAGATTTTCTTTGTAAAACAATCCCTTAGTATTTATTGTTATTATTTTCAACCTAACTAAAATTTTAGGGTATGATAAGAAATAAAACTGAACGATCCGAAACTATATTTTTCTTGAATTTAGTGAATTTCTAACTAATAAATATGACTAAAAATTATAGAATGCAACAATGACATATATTATAATAGAAAACACAAAAATATATTGTTTAAATAAATAGGAAAACATAAATTAAAAATATATAATTATACGAGTACATTAAATATATATCATTTGTTTTTCTATTTGTGAGATATATAATGAAAGTTTATGATTTAACTAGTGTTATTGATTATTTACTTAAAATTTATTTATGTGAATTTAATACATATTTTTGAAAAGTAGAAGTGAATCTTATAAATTAGTAATAGAAATGATAGATCTAACTATTACTAAAATATTTATTTGAAATAAAAAGTGAAATAAATCATTGGAACAAAATTCTATTTTTTTAGAGAATTTTATTTTTGAAGAAAGGGCAACCATTGGAGATTGTATTTTTACAGTACTTTTTATACAAGTTGCAACGTGCCATAAATCAGTTGGGCGTATTAGATTGGAACTTGTTCAATTAAAATGCTATAAATACTCATCTTTGGTTACTTATTATTATTATAAGCACAATGGCAATGAACTTACTCTTTGCTCTAACCTTTCTTAGCTTAAACTTGATGACTCATTCCTTTAGCCCCAAGAATCTCAATGTTTCAGCCATCGATTCTGATTGGTCTACCGCCGGAGCTACGTTTTACGGCCAACCCAACGGCTACGGAACCGACGGTATACATACATGCATATCTTACGTCAATTAAATTTCTTGATTAACAAGTAACTAGTCATATATATGTTTGATTAATATAAGGTTTTGTGCAAAAATGATTTAATTCGTCATTTCTTTACTTTTTGATATCTATTTATAAAACATGCCTATCAATCCAACAAATCGAAAATAATATGTAATTAATACAATCTTCCTCGTCATAATTATGAAATCAATTTTTTATGAAAAAAAATTCAAGAATACTCATAAATTATTGAAAACTTAATGTATGTGACCGTAAAAATTCTATATATTGTATTATTTTTTATTTGGCAAACTGATATACCGAATTAAGAAATTTTCTATTTTTGTCAATTGAAACAATAAATTCGATACATAACCAAAATTCATCTAGAAAACTCCATATTACATGTAGTGAGATGAAATCAAATTCGAAATGCTTGTACTATTAGATAAGATATGTAACGATAGACAAAGAAGGTTTTTTGATAGAAAAGGATTTTGGAATTGTAAAATAATCAGAGTTGTGCATGAACTTTTTTCCACAAAACACATTAATATAACTACGGTTTATTAATTGTAATGAAGCTGGAGCTTGTGGATATAAACAAGATGTTGCACAACCTCCGTTTTCGGCGATGGTATCAGCCGGAGGTCCTTCGTTGTTTAAGTCAGGCATAGGATGTGGCGCATGTTATCAGGTTTGTGTACGTTCAATTACAAAATAGATTAAAACTAAATCCAAATGTAACTTATTTGTATACATGGATCGGTATTTGTACAGATAAAATGCACCTCACAAACGTCATCGTCATGTTCCAATAATCCGGTTACGGTTGTGATTACGGACGAATGTGCAGGATGCTCATCGGAGCCACCTCATTTCGATTTGAGCACTACAGCGTTTAATGCCATGGCCAATTCTGGTCAAGAGACTCAGCTTCAAACTGTCGGAGTGTTGCAGATTAATTATAGAAAGTACGTAATATATATATATATAAACACTCAACTAGGAACGACTAAACTCTAAACCTTAGAACACCTCCAATGGAGAATGGAAAAATAGTTTCTTAACAATATTTAAATGAAAAAATTTAAAAAATAACATAGAAACGTTTCTTAAATCTCTTGTTTAATAAACGTTTATTGCCAAGTTTCAACAATTTAAATAAAAATTAAATTTAAAAGAAAGAAATTTTTTTAAGAGACTCACCTCCACGGAAGTGGTCTTAGAGCATCTCCAAAGGAGTATATTTTTATATGAGGTTCTTAACAATAAAAAATTAATATTTTTACAAGAGTTTAACTTTTTATTTAAATTATACTTTCTTTAATTTTTTTGTTCAATCAAGTAAACACATGTGGAATTTGGGTTTCTAAAATGTGTAGATGGGTCTCTTAAACAAGAGACATAAGAGACCTATCTCTTTCTCTTTCCTAACTTTTTTATTATTTTAGTATATTTTTTTTAAGATACCCTCTTGAAAACCATTGTTGGAGATGGTCTTAGGCTAATGGTTAGATTACTAGAAAATATTGAAATTTGACTAATTGGTCTAAAAATCGTAAATAATTTAAAATTGGTCATATATTGTCAATTTTTGTAGTGAACTATCATGAGTAGTCCACTAGATTCATAACATAATCCTGTTTACTAGGAATAATCATTCTTTTAATAATTATGTTGTATCATGTGTACATGTTTGTGAATTTGTAGAGTTGCATGCAACTATGGTAAAACGATGTCGTTTCACGTAAAAGATGGTACAAACCCTTACTACTTCGCGGTTTTGGTTGAGTATGTGAACGAAGGTGGCGAAATTGGAGGAGTCGAACTCAAACAAGCTCAATCTAACACGTGGCTGCGTATGACCCAATTATTTGGAGCCTATTGGAAGTTAAACTCACCGTCACCTTTGGAGCCACCACTATCTCTCCGAGTGACTTTGTTGAACTCCGACAAGACCGTTGAATCTACCGATGTTATTCCGGTCGGCTGGTTGCCCGATACAAAATACGATTCGAACGTGAACTTTCAAGTGTAACTTTACTTAAGTTAATTATGTGGTATAATATGTATACCATATATACACTTTAACAAATAAAAAATATGTATAAGCTTATGCATCTAAAGTATTGTACAAGTCCGTCTAAGAAATAAAAAAATTATTTTGCTCATTCACAATATCTATTGCCATGATCAATTACACTTTGAGGGTGTTTTGAACAAGAATTACAAATTCATATTACTCAAAATGGTATTAAAAGCCAATGAGTAGAGTTATAGTTGACAAATGTGGATTCATTAGGCAATAATCTCACTATAGATTGACGAATCAGCCTTGTAATAAAAAAACGAGAAACAAAAGAGAAAATGAAAGAATTGGAGTGAACTCAAAATATTGCATATGTGGACATTTAGTTACTTGGCCAATTTTTTTTATATATATTTGTGTGTTATATATCATTATTAGATTATTTGTTCGAATTATATAATGTCAAAATTCAGATTCAGAATTGCTCATACGTAATTTTCAAACACTTTCAAGTGGATCAGTTTTGGCAAGATTAGAAATAATTAATACTGATATAAGAAGTTATTCATTTGTTGACCAACAGATAAAAAAAGTTATTTGTCTACCATAGATGTTAAAGATTTATTTTCATTATCTATTAGCTTTCCCTATAGAGAATTTGAAATGTTGACTTGTATAGATACTAAGATTTACATATATTGGCAATATTACAATTTCATTTAAACAATAACTTTAATTTGTTAAAAGATTTCCTTGGATGTATATATCTGAGAAGTAATCTAGATACCAAAAATATCATTATAAAAACCTGTGATGATTCATGAATAAAATTCACTTGTACCTACAATAATTAAAGAAAAAGAAGTAACAATATCAATCAATGGAATCATCATCGCATAGAAGTATTGCTCTCTTAGCTTTTCTCGCAGTCTCACTAAACTTTTGTTATTGTCAAAATGAGACTTCCAATTCTAACGGATGGGGAATGGCCGGAGTTACTTGGTACGGCGAACCTCAAGGCGCCGGTAGCACCGGTACGTAACATAACATTACATATATTTTTACAATAAGTTTCTGAAAAAATAATAATAATAATGGGTTAAAAGATGTTTATTTATATATAGGAGGAGCTTGTGGGTTCGGTTTCGCGGTGGCTAATCCGCCGTTAAACGCTATGATTTCAGCCGGAGGTCCTTCACTATTCCTCAACGGAAAGGGATGTGGAACATGTTATCAGGTTCGTATATATATGGTGCAATTACAAATTTATAATAAATGTAACACAGAGTTATATGCTTCTTTTTAAAAAAAAATATATATTTAGATCGACAAAATTTGATATATAACCAAACCCTTAATAATATTAGACATCTCGAACTCGAACCCATAAATTTATGGTTTTTTGTGGGATGAATCAATACTTTGTAAATAAACCAGAATATAGTATGTATTAAAAATTATAAATTGACCATATATATATATATATGTTATGTTAAACATTATCTATCATATGTTTGACATACCTATTTCAAACTATATATAAACAGACATATTAACGTTGTTTATGTATTAGATAATGTGCAATGGGAATCCAGCGTGTTCAGGAAGACCAATAACGGTAACGATAACCGACGAGTGCCCCGGTGGTCCATGCACCTCCGAGCCGGTCCACTTTGATCTTAGCGGCAGATCCATGGGTGCCTTAGCCAAACCTGGCCAAGCGGATAAACTTCGTGCCGTTGGTGTTCTACGTGTTAATTATAGACGGTATATAGTTTAATAAATTTTCTAAACTTTTTTTTTTATCTGTTGGATTTATAAGATCTAATCAATATCTCTAATCACTCTAATAGTTTAAGATAAATTTACGCGGGGCAATACAATTTCCAAAATCGAACTAGAAAATGCTGTATAAGTGTCATCCAACCACTTGACTAACTATGCTTCTCAAAATTTGAAAATACTATTTTACAACAGTGATCTATTCGATTAAATAATTTGTGGTATTTCAAAATACATTTTTGAGAGAAATTAGTTTGATCAAATAATTATATCCCGGTCTGTTGTTTTTTTCTAGTAGATCGAGTCCGCTAAAAATTGTGTAATCTCCAAGTGATATAATCTGAAATTTTAAGTGTGGATTTGAGGTATAGATCCAATTGGGAGGAAATAAATACATTTTTTAGGGAAATTAGTTTTGATCAAATAATTATATCTCGGTCTGTTATTTTCTCTAGTAGATCGAGTCCGCTGAAAATTGTATAATCTCCAAGTGATATTATCTGAGATTTTAAGTATGGATTTGGGGTATAGATCCAATTGGGACGAAAAAAATACATTTTTCCATTGTCTTTGATGAGTCGAGCTTTTAATAATAATGAGTTTATTTTGTATCAAGCAGAGCACCATGTGTATATCGAGGGACACATATAGCCTTTCGAATTGATCCAGGAGCAAATCCATACTACATGGCATTTGTTATTGAGTATGAAAACGGCGATGGAAATTTGGCCAACGTTGAGATTCAACCGGCCGGTGGAAAATTCATTCCGATGCAAGAACTGAGATCAGCCGTATGGAAAATCAATTCCGGTAGGGTTTTGAAAGGTCCATTCAACGTTAGACTTACTTCTGGAAAGTCTCACAAAATAGTAGTTGCTCAATCTGTTATTCCTGGTAATTGGAGAGCTGGTGAGACTTATCGCTCAATTATAAACTTTTAAAAGAAAGAATTAATTAGATTGTACTTCGATTTATTTCTTTGTTGGATCTAGTTAATATATGATATAGAAAGTTTATGATGACAAATATATATATTTAATGATTTTGGTCTTATATTTTATATCTTGCAAATTATTTTAGTTATATTTTGGGCTACTTTGGAAACACTCAGAAGTTTAACTAGTTTTGCGAGTATTAAGTAATGTGAATCCACAACAATCAACTTTTTACCTTGTTTCTGTGTGGTTGACTTCTAGAAACAATTTTTAACAGTTAGCTTTTTAGTTGCAAAATATATACATTCGAAAAATATATTTTGTGCATGGCATGAACAATGTAAGTTTATAATTTAATATTATGAAATAGTGGACTATAAAAGATTACTTAGCTTATCCACACAAATCCATATTTTTATTGTTAATTTCAAGATTAGAATTCAAAATTCGCTCATACTTGATTTTCAAATCAGTTTTGACAAGTTGGTCGTCATAACAAAATAATCAAAACTGATATACAAAAGTTAATTTTGTTGTTAACCAAAAAATAAATGAAGTTATTTATTTAAAATATATGTTATAGATTTATTTCCATTATCTATTTAATGAATAAAATCCCAATTCTTGCATTTTTGTACCAGTAGAAAGACGTTTTTTAATTGCTAGCCATGAAACAAAAGAGAATTTGGGAACTCGTTGAAAAAACCAGATAATTTTGCTCCACAAAACAAATGAACTAGAAACACGAATCTGATTCTAAGAGCAACAATAACAAGGGTATTTTACAAGTTTCTTATGAATAAAAAAATAAAAAGTATTAGATATGAGAAGAGAGAGAATAGAAGAGTCTCTTAATTAAGAAACTTTTGAATGAGTTTCTAGTCATGTGTATACTTCTTATTGGTTCATTTCATATATTATATTAAAATATTAATATCTTATGAATAAAAAACTTAAAACAAGAGACCATGGATAATGATGGTCTAAGTGCTCTTAGCCGAAAATAAATGTTTGAAATCATTAGGAGAGTGCCTTCAAACATATAAGTGAGAACCAAATAAAGCATTTGGTAAAAAGGTTCCAATCTAATCTAGTTTACCAAAGTTTTAAATATGTGAATTCCAGCAGATCCAAAATGCCAAGAATTCCCAACACAAACATCAACTACTGAAGTATTCCTTTGAAGACCAAAATATTGAGTACCACTTGGACTAGTTATGTCAATAATTCTCTCAGCACTATTTTAGTTGTCAAACCAGAAAGAAGAACATGATTGAATAGAGACCTTTAGGGAATGACAGACCTTATTACGAAGTTTTAAAAGTTTTCTCCAAATCCAAGATCCATGGAGACTATCCTATACATCCCATAAGAAACAAAAGTGCAAGAGATAGTGCTTAGTCCAAATGGGACGAGAGAGAATCAGTGGAAGAATACAGTCTCCAAATCAGATGATAGACAAAAACCTTTGTAGACTCTTTGAGGGATCTAATACTGCTTTTGGAAGACAAATTTCAGATCATTTAGCTTTTGCCCTTGTTGTAAATATTAAGAGATCCAGACCAAAAGAAAGCTGAGCATAAACTCTCAATTTTCTTAAGGCAACTATGCAACTATGTTTTCTATACACTTTACGTCTCTTATTAGTTGACTTTGTCCATAGCTTTTTGATTTAACCTATGTATAATAAAGCCGTTACCCATCTATGAATGTCATTACGATGACAACATTTGTATATACATAATAATTACTAATGAAATAGTATTAATTTAAAGGTCAAACGAGACAAGTCAACGGAGAAATTAAAGGAGTGATAAAGAGAGTGGTTTGGCACCACCAATAAGTCATAGCCATTGAAGAATAAATTGTTAACTTTACACTTTACGTAGACGAATTGCTTCCACAATTTTCCTTAAAAAGATTTCCAAATTTCATTAAGAATAAAAAATGTTGTTATGAGACTTAAATCACCTTCGAAAGTAAATTCTTTGAATGCATTATAACTTAAAATATGAAACGTTGAACTATTAACTTTTAAGTTGTTTAAAGTTAAGACTCGAAGTTCAATGTGTTACAAGTTATTTAGCACTTATAGATGATTGGATCTTGGAAATGATCATGTTCGATGAATTGAAAGAGATCACATGATCGTTGTGAAATTGGTCCTTGATCACGTTTAATACAGTGTTACGAGAACACAAAAGTAAAATGGTTAGGTTTGTATTAAACCCTAGGTTTCAATTTGTGTGGGTCCAAAGTTAAATGCTTTTGTAACTAAATTTTCTCCTACTTATACCTTGGTTAGCCGTTTTATATATGTATATACATAGTAAAAAAATTCTAACAACAACAAAAACGTCATCAAATAGTCTAAAAAATAACCAATACTACGTCCTAACTACAATTTTTTTTACAAAAAAATATATGGCAACTAAGAACACCTCCATCCATTACGAAACCTAAAATGAGTACCTAACTATTTTAATAATGATATATAATTGAAAAGCTTTATACAATTAAATTTTAAAATTTTTAATAGAAATTAGACTAGTTAAAAACTAACAACTATGTAAGTGGGGTTCCTATATTTGATTAAAGAGTTCTTAAATTTTTTAAATAAGAACCACATCTTATTCTCTCGCATAATTTTCTAAATTTTTAATGTTTTAAATTGCTAAGAACACCTATTAAGAAATTTCTTTGAAGATACTCTAACTGGCTACTACCGTTGTTATATGATTATTGCTACAAATTGTGGCTATGAATAATTTTTTAATAACTAAAACAAGTTAAACTCAGAAAATATCTTTATTTTTATTGGAGTTTGATTTCAAATAGTATAATTTAAGATGATATGAATTAGAATTTTACATTATGGACCATAATTTGTGGAATATCATTGGTAGAGGAAAAAATTAACCTCATCACATCAATTCAACGTTAATCTGTCTAAATAGAGTTCAATTAGTAAAAACGTGTGACAGTGTTATTGATAAAACGAAACTTAAGGAGTCTTTGACTTATTCTCATTTATTATCAAAATTGGAAGATCCAAAATCAAAGGAGAAATCTCTTAAACACTTGAGAAATATTTGTGTTATCGAGTAATTAGTGGAATTAAATTAAGATTATTAGATAATCAAATGTTAAGCCGGCTTTAACTAGCAAATATGAAGATACCGTCAGTGACAGTTGGCTAAACCTATCTAAAGAAGAAGAAGATGGTAAGCAGAATCTTAACTTTTATTTATTTGATAAAAATAACATTGGAGAGATAAAGTTACTGGTTGGTGAGTATAAGTTTTGTAACAGTCCTTTCAAATACTACGTGGCTGTCACAAACTGATAAGAAAAATGACAGCCAAAAAAACAATGTGGCACACGATAATTTTATTTATGGCAGTGCATTTGTATAATTTATGATCGAGTTATCCTGCCTATATTATATAGAAATTTAGCTATTGAGTCGACCAGTTGTGATGTAATATAATCGGCTGTTGATAAAAAAATAACAGCCAAAAAAAAAGCTATCTTCAGTTATGAAATACCTAAATTACCCTTGAGGTTATAATTTTTAGCATATTGAAATTAAAAGCTATACCGTAAATAGATAACTAAACCGCGTTGCGTCAGTTAATTCAGGGTATTAAAATAGAAATTTTCCTATTTTAGAAGGGTATTTTTGGAAACTTACAAATAATTTTTTTGTTATTGCAGAAACGGGAAAAACTCGCATGTTAAAGTGTTTTTTTTTTGTTCTCCTTTCATGGCAAATGCTTTAATTAGATTATTCGGAAGAAGAAAAAAATATTTACTTTCTTTTTTACGTTTCAAAAATCAATTAAATCAATTTATAAATATTGGGTGAGAGAGAAGAAAATTAAGTTAAATTGTTTGTTTTTTATTTTTTTTCTCATTGTCTTCTTCTTTAGTTCGTTTGGTTGCAGAAGAAGAATGCTTTTGTCACCTACTCTCCTTTGTAGTTTCTCTACTCTTTCTTTTTTCTTTGAGAGTTAACCTAAAAAAGCTCTCTTTTTTTTTCTCTCTCTCTTTCTTCTCTAATTTCGATGGAGAGCTACAAGTGTAGATTTTGCTTCAAGAGTTTCATCAATGGAAGAGCTTTAGGTGGTCATATGAGATCTCATATGCTTACTGTTTCTGCAAAACGTCAACTTTATGAAGAAGAAGAAGAAGAGGAATGGATGAGTCAGCTCAGTAACGACGATGTGGAGTCTGATGTTTCTTCTTCTTCGTCTGATGAAGTAGAAGATCAAGGAAATTGCGGTGAGTTTGATGGTAATAAGAGTCATCTTCAGATGGTTGATGATGAATTGGAGTTTGATTTCGATGTTGAAAGCGAAACAGATTCATTGAGGATTAATCCAACTAGAAGGACGATCTAAACGAACTCGGAAGCTTGGATCGTTTGATTTCGACTTTAAGAAGCTAAAAACAAGCCAATTCGGTGAATCAGTGATGGAACCAGAGCATCATAGCTCAGCTTCTGATACAACGACGGAGGAAAATCTCGCTTTTTGTCTCATCATGCTCTCTAGAGACAAATGGAAGCAACAGAAGAAGACAAAGCAGAGTGTAGAAGAAGATGAAACAGATGATGAATCCGAAGATCACAAATTGAGTAAGAACAAAGGAGAAGGAGGAAGAGGGAGATACAAGTGTGAGACTTGTGGGAAAGTATTTAAATCGTATCAAGCATTAGGAGGACACAGAGCAAGCCATAAGAAGAACAAGACAAGCCCAACAACGAAAACAGAGTATGATGATAGAGTTACAGAGAAGAGAATTCATGAATGTCCGATTTGTTTTAGAGTTTTTGCATCAGGACAAGCACTTGGAGGTCATAAGAGATCTCATGGAAGCAGAGGAGGATTGTCTTTGAACCAAATCATACGTATAGATAAAGAAGAAGTATCAGTGAAACAGAGGATGCTTGATCTTAATCTTCCTGCACCTAATGAAGATAATGAAACTTCTTTGGTGTTTGATGAATGGTGAAAACGAAAGGTAACAGACTTTGCGTGATTCGAGTTGTCAAAATTTTAAGATCTTTTTAATTATTTTTATTCAATTTGGATTGGGTTTGATTCAATATTATGTTGTTTTATTTTAAATGCTAGAGAGGCTACTTTTACATGTTCTAACGCCAAGTTGTTTAAGTACTAGCCTCACGTCGTATGGGTCTAAATCAGAGAGCATTGAATCTTTATTAGAAAGTATCAAAATTGTGAAGTTTTTGTTAAAAATCCTACACTCTTTTATAAGTTTTTTTATATTCTTTTTCTTTCTCTAAATGAATTAGATATTATAATTGGGACTGAGTAGCAACGATTACATATATCATCTAAGTCGACAAAAAATGAAATATTTCCAGAAACTAAGTAAGAAAAAAGAAATTACAAAATTCGGAAAAGATTATATATGATAGAATATTTAAGGAAATAGAAATCTAACCATAGTATACAAATTGTATAGCCAAATTGATGGCTTTGTATAGTATAATTGTATAGCTACAAATATTATTTTATTTTTATTCATGCAGTTTAGGTATTACTGTATAATTTTAGAAGCTAGAGAAGTAAGAGTGGCCACTTCACCTATCCTTTCGTCTACAATTAGGAACAAAAAAAAGACTCAAATTTAAAAAGAAAAGAGAAAAACTTTATGTTTGTCTTTGTTTCAATATCATTTTCACTGTAGAATCAAATATGGCCTTTGGGTTTTGAGCTACCACCTACTTAGAATTATTCTTCACGTATACTTTATTCTTTACTTATGATTAGAAACAAACCCAAAGAATATTGTTCATAATCACCACTCAGTTGATAGATATATCATCAAAGGTATGATTCAAAGTTGTTGTGATAGTTCAACTAGTCTTATTACACATTTAGGTGACTACTTGCTAGGATTTAGGGTTTACAATTCAAAATCATTAATCAATTCACTTGGAATTGGTGTTTACAAGTAAGTAATCATTTTTATATGAAACTAAATTTAAACAAAAGAAAAAGAGTTGACTTTCAAATATATATATATATATATAACTATTTGTATCTCATATGAAGAATCTAAGATAGAAAAAATCAACAACTAAACCATATAGCTCAAAGTTAATTACTAAAAGGTGTTGTTTGGAGAAAATGATATATGTATGTCTTCAGAAAAAATCTAATAATGTGAAATATGATATCGTAATAGACAACTAGTTAATCGTTCTGATTAAATCCATTTGCATCTTAATTCTATTGTTGTTATCTTGTCATACTTAACTATTCAAAATCTTGGTTAATCTTAATATCTCCCATGAAATTTGAATAGTTCTTTATATACAAATTGTAGTAGCACAATAACGAGTGTAATTGACGTTATGGTGTTGACTATATCTCACCAATTTTTCCATTCTAAACATTTCATCATTGTCTCCACATTTTCTACTAATTTCTAAATCCACTTTTGTCATTCGTGCAATTTTTTTGTAACTATTTAATCAAATAAACGTTACCATATTTTTTGATACTTATAACTACTGTTTTTTGTCTTCATAAATACCTTTAAATTAAGCATATCTTGTGAGAAATTTTTGTGGTTAGAACTATAATTTGAAGAAAAGTTTTGTTTATGAAACTTATATACAAATTAAAAATAGAAAAAAAAAACACTAGAAATGTATACTAGTGGTGAATACCACCTGGTTTTTCTAAAAAGATATACATATATTTTTACTTTTTGTTAATTGAAAATAATTTTTTGGGCTCATTAAGAATACATATATCCATTTCAATAATTAAAATTTTGAAAAACAAAAATATAATTATTTAAATTTAGTTATTTAGGATGGATCACATAAAACTCAGGATTATCGTCTTTTCCATGACATTTTTTAAGTTCCAGCATTGTTCAGATGAGTATCCATTATTAATTTACTTCTAAGATATTTATTGAATTTATATAGTTTGAAATAAAACAAATAGTTTAAATTGACAATTTTGACAATATTGGAAAAAGTAATAATTATGTTAAAATTTTTAGAATATACATAGAAAAATATATTAAAGTAAAACTCAATCCTATTTTAAAACTTTTAAATTTAAACTTTTAGTTGTTACTTGAATTTCGATTGATAATTTTTGGTTTTATGGACTTAAATTTGTATTGAGCCTTGACTAACCCATACTAAGGATCTAAGATATAAGAATAAGCAACTAAACCATATAGCTTAAATTAATTACCGACAACAACAACAAAAATGAACGAAAAGTATTGTTTGGAAGAAAATCTAATA
>JAKUCM010008924.1:0-20914 GCA_023374145.1 Lepidium sativum | reverse complement strand
TATTGTAGTAAAACTATATATGATCTGATGTTAGTTTGGTTTTTTTAAATAACTTAATTTAGTTTGGAGATAAACTAGACCGTCTTATTTATTGGCTGTGTCACTAAAATTTGACTTTTTAAGTCTCCTAAAAACCTTCTTTGGTTAGCTTGATAGGATGAAGATAAAAACATTTATAAGGTATAGTAAATTTTATTTTGGTTTGTGTGCTAGGTATTAAGTGATGAATTCAAATTTTCTCCTGTTTTTATTTTAAAATTTTGGCTATAAATCAAATGTTGTTAATGTAATAAATAATAATTACTTGTTAAAAAAAAATATAGTGAAGTATATCTTATTCCACTTGGTACCTTTGTTTCCAAGGCTCACCCAATCTTTTTTTCCGTGAGTTATCGGGAATAGTTGTTTAGATGTTTAGCCCAATAAAAAGAGTAATCGAGTTGACTCTCTATGCAAATCTTAACACTGAGTCAACTAACCAGGTCATTTGATTAGAATATAAAATCATCTCTATTACAGTCTCTTAACAAATAAATAAATTCAAAAAAGTTATTAAAGTGTCGCTGGAATCACTGGGTTTTAGAGAAAGTTAAATAAAAAGATTTTAAAAATTTATTTGCATTCGAATGTAAATTTATCTTGAAGTGGATAAGTGATAACCTCGTGCTCAATTTGACAGTATACATTTTTCTATCAGGGGCGAATGGGGGAGTTTGGAAATTTTGTCACCTGCACAACCTTTCGACAAAGTACAGTCAAAGCAACTCTTATATCTCTGGTACACAATAGAGGAATTTGCAGTGTTTAGTCGTAACTTTTAATTTATTATCCCCGGGATTGGTGTCACTTTGGCATCTGTTTTGGCAGGCTAATGTGGATTGGTTGGGACGTGAAAGGCCCCTGCAGGGTAATGGTGGATTTCAGATCTCATTCAAGTGGGAGACTGGAGATGGTCATGGACTACTGTCGCTCAGTTTACAAAGTGTGGAGGTTAGGTTTCAGAGTTTTCGGGAAATATTCTCTGCAATCATTTTAAATAGATTTAGATATTTCGTGACTCAAGATAATGCAAATGACTTGTTGGACATTCAGATCAATTATGTTTTCAAATTTCAAAGTGTTAAGATAAGACCTACTTTTAAGGAAGATATAGATCTTATCAATAGAATGGTCGCTATATATATGAAGGCCAATAAGAGCAGAGAGTATAGTCGCTGGCTCTTTGCTTATAATTTCTTAGTCAAACCTAACCGATTTTAGGGTAATCTGTCTAAGCAATTAGAGATAATGGCAGCATCACCAACTAAGGGAATGCGAATTAAAATTCCTAAGATAGATAACACTGTATTACTTGCTAGATCGTCGAAGGTTATGATGGAACGTTGTCTGAATTCCCAGAATCAAAATGTACACTTTCTTGTTTCGAATGCCCCAATTTTGGGGCTTGATAGGGAAAGTTAGAGGTCTAAACTTGGGAAACAGGAGGTTTCAGTTTGAATTTAATGATAAGGGAGATTTAGATAGGGTTCTGGAAAATGACGCCATCAACTTTATGGTTGGATGGTTGCCTATGCTCCTTGGAAACCTATGGTCGGGGCCGAGTATCCAAGGGTGATTAGACTGTGGGTTCGTTTCAGTTTACCGTTTGAATATCGGGTAGAAGAAGTGTATAAGTTAGTAGCTGAATCAATTAGGGTTGTCATTGATTTTGATGTTAAGAAAGGTATGGTGTTAGTAGAGGTTCCGTGCTCGAAACCACTCACCATTTCCTCTGTGTTAGAATTTGAAGAAGGAAAATCGTCTAAAATTTTGATTGAATATAAGCGGTTGTTGGGTTTTTGTGGTCTCTGTAACTGGATGATCCCTGACACAAATAGTTATTATAAGTCCAAATCTGTCAATGTAGGAACTGGAAATAATGAATATGGTAAATTTGTGGCAGCTAGAAGGACAAATAGCTTCAAAAAGTGTGGTCTTGAAGGGTCCTTCAAACTAATGAGAACACAAAAATGTGGGAAACCTGGATAAGAAGAGGGGTCTTGGGTTAATTTCCTTAAAACCTAAGCAAGACACCACGAAAATGGTGTGTTTGCATGTGTTATTTTGTTTTATACTTGTCGGAAATTGGTTTGATGTTAGTTGTTCATATTTTGGTTTATGACAATGCATTGGATTCTGTATGGGTTCTTGGCAGGTCCGAAGACCGTTGTTTCAGGATCCAACAATATCAGTTCACGAAGATGTGGAGGAAGGAGTACTTGCGGTGTTGCAGGCCAACTCTGACCAAGCTGAGGCGGCCATTGCTGTGGAACAATCTGCCGAGCAGGTACTAGAGAAGTTGGCGAATGTGGATGATGTTGGGGAAGGTACAACTATTATGCCGAGTGATGATGAGGTGGACCTTGGAGGCAGAACTAGCCGACTATGACCCTGGAAGACACACTCCAATACACAGAGGAAGATCTACTTGACGATCTGGCTTTTAAAGCTGTAGTGGCTGACACACCAAAGTCTGTCTGCAGCTGATCGTGCCAAAAATCAATGCGGAATTTGCACATTTTTTGCAACAATGTAGATTTGCTAGACAAGAGAGACCCCCTTTAGGTCCAACTAAGACGGTTTCACGGACTCACACGCCAATCCGGTGGGTTAGTTTTAAAAAAGCGATGGCGATGAAAGTTATGTCACCAAGGAAAACCACAAAGCCGAAGATAGCTAAGGAGGGTTCATCTAAAGATAAGGACAAGAGTCCAATGAAATTATAAGTTTAATGATTAATGTTCTTTGTTGGAATTGACAAGGTTTAGGCAATAAAGTTACAATTGGTTACTTGAGAGACATCTGGAAAAGTTATAAGCCTGAATTTTTATTTCTCTCCGAGACTAAAATAATTTTATATTTTTGGAAAAAATACAGTGTCATTTTGGGTATAGTCTGTTATCTACATTTGAACTGATTGGTACAAGTGGAGGTTTAGCATTATATACAAAGATTACATGAATATTTATCATAAATTATAAAGATAAAAATATGATAGACATAACAATAGAATTAAATAGTAAGCAAGCTTTGATTACTTTTATTTATGGAGAACCGGTTCAGCACACACGGGATTATGTTTGAGAACGGTTAACTAGACTCGGTACTCAGCGTTTAGGACCTTGGTTAGTAACATGAGACTTTAATGAGCTTACTGAGAATCATGAGAAATCAGGTGGTTCTCTAAGACCATTAGCACAATTTGCCAACTTTTGATCAGATGTTGCGGGATTGTGGTTTGATTGATTTTCCAAAAATTAGGAATACCTGGTCATGGCGGGGTGTACGGCAAAATGGCATAATACGATGTATTCTTGATAAATCTTTTGGGAATGAAGAGTGGCATGATTTATTTCCTAAATCAGAAGTAGAATACCTGGAAATGATAGGTTCCGATCATAGGCCAATTTTAGGAAATTTCTCGGATAATACAGTGTGCAGAAAACGGCAATTTATATTTGACAGACGATGGATTGGAAAACCTGGTCTTATGGACCACTATTCACAAAAGTTGGAAGGGTAATTACCTAAAGGAACCTTTAACATTAGATAATAAACTGAGGGTTTGCCTGCCGTGAAATCTCACATTTGAGGCACAACAATATCGAACCTGGACAACTAAAAATAAATAAGTTGAAAAAGGAGTTGGAGAATCTGAAAAACATTGGGTCCTTGGATCCAGATAGACTAATGCAGGTCCATGTGGATTTATGGTCAGCTTATATTGAAGAAGAAGCTTACTGAAACAGAAAAGTAGGAATAAGTGGTTAAGATAAGGAAATGAAAATACTAAATATTTTCATGCCCAAACAAAGCAGCGACGAGCCCAAAATCAAATAGTCAGACTTTATTCGAGCGCTGATATTTGGGTCACCCGGGAGGATGATATTCATAGAAAAGCGACAGACTATTTTTCAACGCTTTTCTATAGTAATGGGGATTCCACCGTAGTTTTGGATGACCTTGAATCTAAGGTCGATGAAATGGATAATCAAATTTTGATGCGGCGAGCCACTCCTGAGGAGGTTTGTCAAACTCTATTTTCGATGGACCCTAGTAAAGCACTTCGGCCAGACAGAATGACAACTTTATTCTTTCAAGAAGCGTGGGACTTTATACAAGATGACTTGGTTAATATGGTGAATAGTTTTTTATTAAATGGCTCCTTTGAGCGGTGTTTAAATAAGACAAATATTTGTCGTGTCCCGAAAGTTTCCCGTCAAATAAGGATGTCGGAGTTTCGACCGATTAGTTTATGTAACGTGGCATATAAGGTAATATCCAAGGTGATGTGTATTCGTCTTCAGAGGGTGTTACCTAAACTAGTTTCGGAGACGCAATCAGCTTTTGTAGCTGAGATGAACATTTCAGGATAATATTTTGATTTTCCAGGAGATATTCCACGCCTTGCGGACTAATAGAGTGATAAGCGGGCAAATATATGGCCATAAAGACAGATATAAGCACGGCATATGATTGAGTTGAGTGGAATTTTTGTGATGATTTTGTTACGAAAATTGGGTTTTTGCGAAGCATGGATCAAATGTATTATGTTTTGTATCACAAGTGTAGAATATTCGGTTTTATTAAATGGCGCCACGGGGGGTCGTATAATACCCCACCGAGGTTTAAAGCAAGGTGATCCTATATTACCTTATATCTTTATTATGTGTATAGAAGTGCTCATCTCAAGGTTACGAGATGCAAAACAGAGGGGATTATTGACTGGAATCTCTATTGCGCGGACTAGTCTGACGATGACACATTTATTGTTCGCTGATGATAATTTTCGTTTGTAAATCATCAAAAGAAGAATCGCAATAGATTCTAAAGATTTTTACAGAATATGAGAAGATTTCTAGACAGCAGTTAAATTTCCAGAAGTCGTCTATTCAGTTTGGCCAGGGAGTCTCAGCTGGTGAGACTTACATCAATCACTTGGGATATACAACATGGGAGGTGTGGGATCTTACTTAGGGTTACCTGATAACATTGGAGGGGCAAAGACAAAAGTTTTTGCTTTTGTTCGTGAGAAACTAAAGGATTGAATCAACAATTGGTCCTCAAAATTTCTATCGAAAGCAGGCAAGGAGGTTCTGATTAAGTCGGTCCTCACAGCTTCGCCTACATACGTGATGTCTTGTTATACACTCCCCAAGATGGTAGTCGGTCAGTTGAACTCTGCTATTGCGTATTTTTCATGGTCTAATTCACGGATTACGAAGGGGATTCATTGGCAGAATGGCTCAAGGTATGTAAACCTAGACCGAAGGCGGACTAAGTTTTCGGGTATTAGAGGACTTTGACTCGGCCTTATTAGCAAATTTTCAGTCATTATATGAGAAGATATGGAAAATTAGAGCACCAAATAAAATACAACATTTCTTGTGGCAAATTTTGTCATGAAGTGTTGCCGTCATGACTCCGTAGTCTATTCTCGTTTTTCTCCTTTTCGACTATTCCACGTGATCTCAACTATAGAGCTGATGCTCTCACACCAGGTTTTTCAGAGAGACAGACTATAGTTGATTGTATTGAATCTTGGTTTTTGCAGTATTGCACCTTATAATATTGCCGTTGAAAAAATGAAAAAAAAAAAAGAAAAGACTCACAACGATTGATTAAGAATATCAAAAAACACATGTCCTAATTTGATTGAATAATATTTAAAACTAAAATAAAATTTAAATAAAAAATTAAAATTCTATGAAATTATTAATATTTTATTATGAAAACCTTAAATTAGTATCTTTATGGTTGGAGTTACATATGAATTTTCAAGTTTATTTCTGAAACTGTCAATAAATTTGCTGTCAACTTTTAAGTTTTAATATCTAAATCATTTTCACAATTACATCACTGATGAAACAAACAAGAACAAGTTGATCATAAAACGTCACCAATGGAGATGGTGAATCACATCGACGACCTCTATTTAGTAAGTTTCATCGAAGCATTCATCTTCTCAAAAGTCATTCAATGGAGTTGACCAAGACTTACTCACCAATAGTAATTTTGTTAATTTTCTCTTTTCTATGTTCTGCAGTCATCACTGGACAAGGAGCAACGTCGCCTTATGTTCCCACCGATCTCTTTCTGTTCAACTGCGGAGATTCTCTCGACAACAACGATGACATTGGCCGGAAATGGAGTATGGAGAATCGGACAAGTTTTTTATCGAATCCAGCCGACGCATCCTTCACTTCCGTTGCTTCATTTCAAGCCTCAGGTGTTCCTCAAGTTCCTTACTTGACAGCTCGCATTTTGCGATCTAGTTTCACCTACAGTTTTTCAGTTACTCCTGGCCAGAAATTTATCCGGTTGTATTTTTACCCAACCAATTACGGATCCGAATTTGACGCCGTCAATTCCTTCTTCTCCGTCACCGTCAACGGTTTCACTCTCTTGAAGAACTTCAGCGCGGATTTAACTGTAAAGGGTTCCATACCGGAGCAAGGGTATGTAATCAAAGAGTTTATAGTTCCTGTCTACCAGACGTTGAATCTCACCTTCACGCCATCTCCGAATTCGTTAGGTTTCGTTAATGGAATCGAGATCGTCTCCATGCCTGACCGCTTTTACACAAAGGGAGGATTTGATGGTACGATAACGTACGTGGGCGATGATAGCAATATCGAGTTTACAATAAACAACACAACAGCTTTAGAGACCGTTTCCCGAGTAAACGTAGGCGGACCAATGATAAACGAAGTCGGAGATTCGGGAATGTTCCGGCGGTGGCTTGAGGAGGATAATTTCTTACTTGGTAATTCAGGAACAGCTCCGGATCTGTTGGGTATAAAGATCAACTATACAGCAAAAACTCCGGCGTACGTCGCGCCTGATTCTGTGTATGCCACGTGTCGCGTAATGGGTAACGCCGATCACCCTGCGCTAAACCTGAATTTCAACCTGACGTGGCTATTCACAGTCGACGCCTATTTTACATACATCGTGAGGCTTCATTTCTGTGAAATTCTACCGGAAGTGGACGAACCGTATCAACGCGTCTTCTCAATATTTATCGGAAATCAATCGGCCGAATTTTATATGGATGTTTTTCGGTTAAGCGGTGGTTTTCAGATTCCAATGTATCTAGATTTCAGTACATATGTCACAAGTGGCCCTTTACGAGTTGACTTGCATCCTAATGAGGAGTCTCTTAAAGATTACGATGCTATTCTGAATGGTGTAGAGATTCTCAAGCTGAACAATTCTGATGGTAATCTTGCTGGACCTAATCCAAATCCTCCTCCTGTATCAACGGACACAACACCGAAAAATAATGTAAAGCCGACGACTAAAAATGGTAATAAGTCGCACATCTTAGTCATTATACTTGCAATAGTTGTTGGTTCTATTGTGTTAGCTACATTTGTTGCTTTCTTGACAAAGAAAAGCAACAAGTTTAGAGTATATACAAAGACCAAGCCAACTAGGAAGTCCTCGACTCTCCCTACGGATCTCTGTCGTCAATTCTCCATCTTTGATATCAAATCCGCTACAAACAATTTCGATGACAACCTAGTCATTGGAAAAGGAGGGTTCGGTAAAGTCTACAAAGGACGAATCGACGGTGGAGCCACACTCGTAGCAGTAAAACGACTGGATATTTCATCGAAACAAGGCGCTAATGAATTCGAGACAGAGCTCCAGATGCTCTCAATGCTCCGACATTTACATCTCGTTTCTCTTATCGGATATTGCGACGAGGAATCCGAGATGATGCTTGTTTACGAGTATATGCCACATGGTACTCTTAGCGACCATCTTTACAAGAAGGATAAGGCTTCTGTTACTCCTTTGTCATGGAAACAGAGGCTAGAGATTTGCATTGGAGCCGCGCGTGGAATTCAGTATCTCCATACAGGCGTGAAACACACGATTATACATCGAGACATCAAAACTACCAACATACTTTTAGATGAGAACTTCGTAGCTAAAGTCGCCGACTTTGGTTTATCAAAAGTGGGTCCTACTAGGGCTTCTCAAACGCACGTCTCGACCCTCGTTAAAGGAACTTCAGGATACTTGGACCCTGAGTACTATCGCCGTCAAGTCTTGACTGAAAAATCAGACGTGTATTCCTTTGGAGTTGTTCTGTTCGAAGTCTTGTGTGGTAGACCAGTACTTAGAATCCTAAATGATCAGCCGGAACAAGCGAATTTGATCCGATGGGTGAAGTTGAATCACAAAAGAGGAACCATTGACCAGATCGTCGACACAGATCTAGTTGGTGATATCACTTCGACATCATTGAAGAAGTTTTGTGAGATAGCCATTAGATGTGTTGAAGATTGTGGTATCGAAAGGCCGTCAATGAACGACCTCGTTTGGACACTTGAGTTTGCTCTTCAGCTTCACGATGCTGAACATAAGAAGAATGAAAATGTAGATTCACTAGATTTGATGCCACATGGTCATGTAGGTACGGCTTCGGACGGACAAAATGACTTCTCGTTCCAATTTTTACATGCGAAGAGCAACTCCAACTTAGCCGTAAAACAGCAAATTTAGTGTATTTTAACTAGCATGGTTACGAAACACTAAAATAATATTATTTTATTATTATTAATTTTTATATTATAAAATAACTAATATTTTATTTGTTAGTAAGTAGAAATGGTACCTAAAAAGTATATATACTTTATTTTATTTTGAACTCTTATATTTTCAATAATATGAAATGTTAGGTTTAATTAATATGAAATGTCAGTTGTAATTAATATGAAAGATGAATTTCCATAACATATTTAAGCAGGTTAATCAGAATTTAAAACACATAGTTAAGCTCAGTTTTAACACGAAACATAAAAGTTATAAAACTAAAACCAAACAAACGCAAAAAGTAAATATAGTAATCAAGATAACTTTTTTAATAACATATTATAAACTTAAACAATAATCTAATATCTAGAGAAGTTGAATTCTCAACTGCATGAGTTGAGATGACGGGTAATAATGATACTTTGATCCAATAATTTTTGGTTCAATACAAAAAATCAAAGACCCAAAGTTCACATTGAGCATCGAAATATTGTAGTTACATAATTATAATGTTAGTACACTAATTTTGAAAATTAGTATCTTATTCTTAATTATCTATAATACATTCTCTTATGTTTTTCTTGTGTGTAAATTATTCTTTTTCCTATTTGAAAAAAACAACAAACCCTCTGGCCGAGATTTGCGTGTTCTCCTTCTCGTTCAAATAAAGGCATAAATATTTATATTTTGATTACAGGTGGGCAAAATGTTAAGTAAGTGGAAAATGATGACGTGATAATCCAATTAAAACCAATTAGATTGTTTTTTCACCTATACATGAAGCAATACTTAAAAACAATCTATCAATAATTATTATTCAAGTGAATATAGACAAATACGATATGAAAATATGAAAACTTAAATGTAAACAAGGACATACTTGAAATATCAAAATAACGATAGAAAAAAATACAGTTACACAAATAGACGTGTGTAACTGATATCTGTCAAATTCAGTGGAATTGAAGTATTAGTCGTTTGTCACTTTTTTCTATTCCACAATCACCACTCAACACTGGAATTATTTTTG
Source organism: Lepidium sativum (assembly GCA_023374145.1). Taxonomy (NCBI): domain Eukaryota; kingdom Viridiplantae; phylum Streptophyta; class Magnoliopsida; order Brassicales; family Brassicaceae; genus Lepidium; species Lepidium sativum. The sequence continues at coordinate 11,298 of JAKUCM010008924.1, read as the reverse complement.
TCGAATGTTGAGTAATATTTATTTTAACTAGATATGGACATTTAGTTGATTATTATTCAACTAGACATAATGGACATATGGTTAATTATTATTCAAGTACACATGGGATAATTACTAAGCATGAAAAAATTCCTAACCATGGAGTGATGGACATTATCTTTAATTTTATTCAACTAGACATGCAAAAATTTAAGCCCTTTTGTTGTTAATATATCTCACAATTGTTAATCAAATAGATAGGGACATATGATGTATTTATAATAAATTATAAAATGTGAACATAGACATATATTAAATATCAAAATAAAGGTATGGACTAATTTGTAGTCACTCTCGTAACAATATTATGACATTCTTATGTACTATTTTGTAAACATGGACATATTAACATAAAGACATACTATTTTATTGACATGAACTAGTTTGTAGTCATCTGGTTAACTAGTATTAGACCTAACGTATTCTATGTATCCATGCTAAGGAAAAGAATCGGTAGTGGGGAACAAGTGGTAATCGAACCCCTTGCGAATGATCCAGGTGAAATGGGATTGTGATGGAACCAGAGAAGTAACATGAGAATCAGAAGTCTTAATGCAGGATAAGTTTCCTAAGTGGTTCGAAAAACAAGAATTCATTTCAGTTAAGTCCTAGATTTGAGGACAAATCTCTTTTGGGTAGAGGAGAATTGTAACGCTCGCGTCCCACAAACTATTCCAGGTGATTCTGGATCCAAACTTAGGAAAAAGTTAGTCAGAAATAAGTTGAGTAATCAAAGGGAAGTAAGTAGCTCCATGGACAGGTTGCTACGCGAGCAAGTACAAGTTGGAATCAACACACCCATGTGCATGAGCAGGTTCGAATAACAATCAGGTGGCTGCGTAGCCAAGTAGCTGCGTAAGCAGGTGGAGCTTGAAGGAAGTAGCCAGCTGCGTGAGCTACTGCCTGGCAGATCAAAAGTTGATCAAGCAGGTGACGTGCCATCTTCCAAAGAAAACCCTTGGGCGAAGTCCTTGAGAAAACTCAAAGACAAAGGAAACCTTAGGTAAGCCAGGACATATATGTATATGACTCATTGTTACCTTTGATTGGAGAGATAAGAAAACTTAAAGAAAAAATAAAAGAGAAAGGAAGTCGTCCCAAGCAAGGATCTAGAGAAGCTTCGGCTTGTTGAGCAAAGTATACATCCGCAAAAAAGGTTATAGAGCGAATCAAAGCAGCGCCAAAAGGTGTCATAATCAATTCGACAAGGTGAGTGCTGACCGCGTGTGTAACTTGGGTCAGTTCTAACATAAATTCTTTAAGTCTAATGGGTAAGGGTTCTCATGAGTATTGCTTGTTCACATAGTGACATTGTGTGGCCGGGAAGTGTCTTGGTCGAATTGAAGTCGGACTCGAAGCCATGCTTTGTATTGCGAGGCATGGTTGACTCAAAGGGAGACTTTTGATAGTCCTTGATACTTCATTGGTTCAAATAATGTCCTAACATGCATCACATTGACTTGATTGAATGGATTGTTGGATACGATTTCTTGTTGGATTCATTGATGCTGAATGATCCGTTTACTAAGTCTGAATTATGCTTATGCATTCTGTTTGAAATATAAGTGAGAACGTTTCTCATAGAAAGAACTCCAAGGACAAGTAATAGGCGGGACCAAGAAAAAAGGAAAAAAAAGATGGTGTATATATTGGTAGTTGGTCTAGTTCAATGTTTTGTATAACCTTTTGGTAATAGTATCATTATACTAGTACATATGCATAAATAAAGGGAATCGCTTAAGGATCATTTGACTATTCACTTAAACAAATGTGATAAAACAATGGTAGGCATCTAGAGAAATTTATATGGCTAAGTAAACGATTGGCTGGACCTTCCTGTGAATTATGTGGTCGCAAGTTAGATCGATATAAGTGAGACTTGTTTGTAGGTTGCATAGCTTTGACTAACTAAGGCCCCATAATATTCCTGTTTACTTTTTTAACTCTTTACATTATTTATAGACTTATTAATGTAAAGAGTTTAGAATATTACCTATGCTTATGGTCTTTGTTGGTATTTTTATGTCGTTATGCTTGAATTAATCATGGTCTTATTATTCGTTTTTGGGCCTGTGACAAAGACACCAAACAAAACAACAACTTAATCCGATTTTTTAAAATAGAAAAAAAACTGGAGGAAGAGATAGAAGATAATAAGATAATTTATAAATACATGGCTAGTGAACAAGTCCATGGGTCAACCATCGACTCACAAAGCAAATGAAAACACATTTCTAAGAAAATTCTGACAAAATAACAAAACGAAAAGACTGTTACCTCACTGGAATTTCTGATTGGGACTATTATTCATTTGTTGTTTACGTGTTTTGTAATGACTACTCAATTACAGTCTGATGCAATAATTGCTAGCTTTCAGCGATAGATACGTGAAGCGCAAGTTGTTAAAAAATTTGGTTGGACAAACTAAATATGAATATAGAAAACTCTACAGATTACAGCTCTAACATTTTCTTATTACAAATTTCGATAACCCTCAGAGTACCTTATTTTAACAAGCATACTATATTTAATAACATATATTAATGCATATTATGCTTCATGAACATCTCTCCATGTAACGAATATGTCAGACCAGAACTTTCATTTTACTTCTTCTTTTTGCATTGACTAGACCCTCAAGATATTTTCCATATATGCCCACAAAAAGGTTATTAGTTTTGAGCTTATGAAAAATATTACTAAGAGATTAGGAAACATTACATATAATTTGATAGTAACTCGCATTTCATGTAATATTTTATATATTTGCATTCTAGTGTGACTCTTGTTATTTATTTTTCCAAAAATAAATATACAAATACTTTTATATGTATAACTCGAACAACAAACATATCTAACTCGAAAAACGGATATGTATAACCCGAACCTGAATGTAGAATTGGTAACAAAGCCATCAAGTTTAGCGTGCTTTTGGGTTTTTGATCTCCGAAAAGACTCCCCAACTCGATCCACTCTCTTCATAACCAACACCAGGAGCAGATTCATCGGTCGTGCTAGATATGGGCACGAGTTCTGTAGTCCTACTAAATAAGTCATCGTCCCCATCCGTAGCCGTACCCATCTCACCACGTGGCATCACAGCCTGAGAATCTATGTTTTCATTCTTCTTTTGTGCAGGTTCATGAAGCTGAAGAGCAAACTCTAGAGCCCAAACGACGTCGTTCATTGACGGCCGTTCGATACCGCGATCTTGAACACATCTAATACCTATCTCACAGTACTTCTCCAATGATGTCGAACTGACATCACCAACAAGATCTGTGTCAACGATCTGGTCAATGGTTCCTCTTTTGTGATTCAACTTCACCCATCGGACCAAGTCCGCTTGTTCCGGTTGACCATTTTGGATTTTGAGTGTCGGTCTACTACACATAACTTCGAACAGAACAACTCCAAAGGAATACACGTCAGATTTATCAGTCAAGACTTGACGGCGATAGTACTCAGGGTCCAAGTAGCCAGACGTTCCTTTAACGACGGTCGAGACGTGAGTTTGAGAAGCACTAGTTGGTCCCACTTTTGATAAACCAAAGTCGGCGACTTTAGCTACAAAGTTCTCATCAAGAAGTATGTTGGTGGTTTTGATGTCTCGATGTATAATTGTATGCTTCGTGCCTGTATGTAGATACTGTATTCCACGTGCCGCTCCAATGCAAATCTGTAGCCTTCGTTTCCAGGACAATGGAGGAACAGAGGCCTTATCCCTCTTGTAAAGATGGTCTCTAAGGGTGCCATGTGGCATATACTCGTAAACAAGCACCATCTCGTATTCATCGTCGCAGTATCCGATTAGAGAAACGAGGTGTAAATGTCGGAGCATTGAGAGCATTTTTAGCTCTGTCTCGAACTCTTTGGCGCCTTGGCTCGATGTAATATCAAGCCGTTTTACTGCGACAATTGTGGCTCCATCATCAATTCGTCCTTTGTAGACTGTACCAAACCCGCCTTTTCCAACGACTAGATTATCATCAAAATGATTTGTGGCGGTTTTGATTTCTAAGATTGAGAATCTACGGCAGAGATCCGAAGGGAGAGATGTGGCTGATCTGGTATTCGTTGAGGAATTTGTCCCGTGCGGAAGAGGACCCCAAGACGAGTCAGTAATAGGCTTGTTCGAGGTATATACACTAGACTCGTTGCTTTTCTTCATCTTTCTCTTCATGAGTATAACAACAACAACAACAACAACAACAATAGCTAATACAATAGCAGAACCAATCACTGCAAGTATGATTGGTAAGATGTGTGACTTATTACCATTTCCAGTTGGCGGCTTTACACTGTTCGATGGTGAGTCCGTTGATATAGGAGGATTTGGATTAGGTCCACCAAGATTACCGTCAGAATTATTAAGCTTGAGAATCTCTATCCCATTCAGAATAGCATCGTAGTATTTACGAGTATACTCACTACTAGGATGCAAGTCAACTTTTAATGGCCGCTTTTGACATATATACTGAAATCTAGATACATTGGAATCTTAGAACCACCGCTAAACGTAATCACGTCTAGAACCATGGCGGATTGATTTCTGATAAAGATGGAGAAGACGCGTTGATCCGGTTGGTTTACTTCCGGTACAATCTCACAGAAATGAAGCCTCACGATGTATGTAAAATTGGCGTCGACTGTGAATAGCCACGTCAGGTTGAAATTCAGGTTTAGCGCAGGGTGATCGGCGTTACCCATTACGCGACACGTGGCATACACAGAATCAGGCGCGACGTACGCCGGAGTTTTTGCTGTATAGTTGATCTTTATACCAACAGATCCGGAGCTGTTCCTGAATCACCAAGTAAGAAATAATCCTCGTCAAGCCACCGCCGAACATTCCCGAATCTCCGACTTCGTTTATCATTGGTCCGCCTACGTTTACTCGGGAAACGGTCTCTAAAGCTGTTGTGTTGTTTATCGTATAAGTATCAGTGTTGCCACCGTCTACGCTTTTGATTTCGGCTTTGAATCCTCCTTTGTGTAAAACCGGTCAGGCATGGAGACTATCTCAATTCCGTTAATGAAACCTAACGAATTCCGAGACGGCGTGAAGGTGAGATTCAACGTCTGGTAGACAGGAACTATAAACTCTTTGATTAGATACACTTGCTCCGGTATGGAACCCTTCACAGTTAACTCGGCGCTGAAGTTCTGCAAGAGAGTGAAACCGTTGACGGTGACGGAGAAAAAGGAATTGACGGCGTCAAATTCGGATCCGTAATTGGTTGGGTAAAAATACAACCGGATAAATTTCTGACCAGGAGTAACTGAAAAACTGTAGGTGAAACTAGATCGGAAAATTCGAGCTGTCATGTAAGGAACTTGAGGAACACCCGAGTGTTGGTATGACGCATCAGAAGTGAACGACACGTCCTTTGGATTCGATGAAAAAGTTGTCTGATTCTCCATACTCCAATTCCGGCCAATGTCATCGTTGTTGTCGGAAGATTCTCCGCAGTTGAAGAGAAAGATATCGGTGGGAACATATGGCGCCGTTGCTCCATCTCCAGAGATGACGACTGAAGATAGAACAAAGAAAATTAAGAAAACGTGACAAATCATCAGCACAATGGAGAAAAAAAAAGAAAAGAGAAAGTATTGTCGAAGGATTAAAAAATCAGAGATTTGAGTGAATGCTATGAAGCATATGATCTATACGTATTAAACTATTACTGGTGGTGGTGAGTAAGTCTTATGGGTCAACTCCATTGACGGACTTTTCATGTAAAGTGTAAGACGAGGTTTCGATGATATTTACTATAAATTGGGTCGTTGATGTCAATAATTTAGTAGGGAGTCGTTTAATACCCAACTTGCTCGTGTTTGTTTCTTCATTGATGTGATTGTGGGGCACGTTTAAACTTAAAACCTGACAACAAACTTCTTCATTGTTATCTGTTTTTCGAATTTGCATGGTTTAGATTGGTTTTAAATCCATGTCAATATATTATGATGGTTTAATTTTTATAAAATATTTTTTGTTATTATTTAATTATTTAAGTATTAGTCATGTTTTTTTTAGAAAAACAACAGCACTCTCCAACTTAATGCAAGTGCAGGGTGTTATTACTTAAAAGAAAAAATATCAAAAACATTTGTTCGAACCAGATTATTTAGCACATATGTTCTAAATCTGAGTATGATTATTTGTAAATAGAGTAGGCAAGAATTTTGATCATTAAAAAGACAGGAAAAAGAAAATAAATAATGATGTTTATTAAATTTTATCACCACCAGAAAGTTACCTACGTACCCCGAAGAATATCAAGCCAAAAATCGTAGCTCTGATTTTCCCAGAACCTCCCATTTTTTCTCTTCTATGTATAGATGAATAGAGGAGATTTAGACATATATTACAATGTAAGATTTTTTTCCTAATAGGAATATTGATATTATCTCTAAAGCATTTTCCTAGATTTTTGGAAATATTCCATATTCGAAATATGAAATATTTCTTATCTTCTTGATTTGTTTTGACTAATGGACTCTGGACCGAGGTCCGAGATGAGCTTTGACCTGAAGTGAACATTTTTGACGAGTTGAGCTTTAGATTCGATTTGAGCTTTTTGTCGAATTGTACTTTAGGCTGACTTAGTCTTTGAGCAAGTTCGAGATGGATCTTTAGCCAAATTGGATTTTTGTATGGCTAAAAATGGGATGTAACCCACCTCCAACAATCCTGTGCGTTTTGTTTAAATTAAGGAAATCAAGTCATATAAGCCAAAAAAATAAATTAAATTAAATGTATCATTGTTTTGTTAATGATTTGTTATATGAATTTAGCTTATTTTAATTATTAATCATCAAAATCAAAATTATTCTATATGTCAAATCTAAAGATCACAAATTTGTTATGTTTATCTTTTATTTTTCAAAAATGATAAAATAAAGTTTAAAAATATTTGTTTTTATCATAGAATATTTCTTTATTAACAATCCTAACTTATAAATAATTTTAGGTTATTATTTCTATTTATAATTATAAAATAAAAATGTTATTATACATATATGTTAACAAATATAATTTGAAACTAAATTTAATAGTTTTCCCTTTAACATCACAAGACAGATTTATCATTCTTTTGTCTTTGTGATTTAAAACAACATTAAAGGAATCATTATAAAGGAGAGCCAATCCACCACTAAGTCTATTTGATTAGACAATAATCATGTTATAACCTAAATGTGCTTGAATTTTTTCATAAAGTAATTTTATTCTTAGTTTGAGATGAAAAAAAATATGGTTTATGCTTCTTCCAAATATGTCTAAGAAAATATATTATTTCCCTATTACTAATGTCTTGGCAATTTCATTCAAAGGGGTTTAATCATAAAATAAGTTTTAGAACTTAGCCTAGTTCTCTTTAGGTGTCTGGCAGGGAGACATACCTGCAACAACCATCATCTTACATGTGCTCACTCCATGCAGAAGAGTTGACAGACGTGAACATGGCTTGGTGGGAACAACAGGCGGCTTCTAAGCTTTAGTCTCCTTCTCTTGCTGTTTCTTGAGCTTATATTGATACTCTTCTATAATAATCAGGTTGGTGGTTACATTTTCAGCCATTGCTACATCTCTTTATGCTGCATCAGAACTATTCCCAACATCATTCTTCTTGTCATGTTGGAAAAGAGGTCTCCTAACATTCTTAGCCGACAGTGATCCAGTATGAACATTTTTGTATGATAGGTTGTGGTGATTAGACGACTCTCCAACACACCTTTGAACCTGATTGGTATTCGCCAGGTCTTCAAAGAGGTGTAGGCCCCGCTTTGTATTGAACCTCTTCCCGACATGATTCTCGATTTTGTCCCCCAACACATCCTTTCCATTTGCATGTTGACTGGAGCATTTGTGTCATCTCCTTTTCTTTTATTAATGGTGAACCAAACCAAAATATGAGAGCTCAAGCCTAGGAGAGATTAGCGAGGATGAGTATAATATGTGATTTTCCCTGGTTAATTATTGGGGATTTCAATGAGCTCATGAGTAATAGTGAAAAATAGGGAGGAACAATAAGACATCCCAATTATTCTTTTAGCCGTTTAATCAAATATCTCAGAATTACGGTCTCGTCGAATTTCCAAAATAGAAAATTACTGGTTGTGGAGAGGGGTTTGGAACAACGGAGTAGTCAAGTATACTCTAGATAAAGCATTTGCCAATAAAAATTGGCATGATGTATTCTCCATGACCAAGATCAAGTATCTTGGTATGATAGGGTTGGATCACATACCAATTATGGGGCATTTCAATGATCAAATATATAGACGATGCCATCAATTCATATTTGATAAATGATGGCTTGGTAAGGATGGTTTTAAGGAAACGATCGAGAAAGGATAGTAAGGATGGTTTTTCGACGAGTAACAATTACCGGAACAATAAAAAATTGTAGGAAGGAATTATCTTATTGGCGAAGCAAGTACATTCCTTCTGGTAGAAAATGATTATTAAAGGGCAAAAGGTTGTGGATGATTTACAAAATGATAATTCCTCAATACCTGGTGAAATTTGGAAAGCCAAATTGGAATTAAAAAAAGCTTATGCCGATGAAGAAATATATTGGAAACAAAAGAGCATAAATAAAGAGAGTGATGAAAATACTAGATTTTTCCATACTCAAACAAAATAGAGCTGAAGTTAATACATAAGCTACCCGATATTATTCAAATCTTTTCTCTATTGCTGGTAGAGATTGCGGTTATGACCTATTACTTGAAATTGATCCCTGAATCATGGATGTTGATAACCATATGCTTCTAAGTAGGGTATCGGAAGAAGAGATTAAAAAGCTCTTTTTATGATGAACCCGAGCAAGACACCGAGACCCGATAGAATGATTGGAATCTTCTTTTAAAAATCATGGGAGGTGATTAAATTAGATATCATTAAAGTGGTTAATGACTTTATGTCCTCTGGTTCTTTTGAACAAGGTTTAAATAAGACGAATATCTGTCAAATTATGAAAAACTTTGAGGCCAATGAAGATGAAAAAAGTTTGGCCAATTAGTCTTTGTAATGTTGGATATAAAATAATCTCGAGTGTTTTATGTCTAGGATTAAAGAAATAAATGCCAAAATAAATGTCATAAACACAATGTGCCTTTGTAGTTTGTATACTACATTATGATAAAACGGGGAAGGGCAAGTTTATGGCAATAAAGACATAGCTGAGCAAAATGAATGACTGGGTAGAATGGAATTTTAACAGAAAGTATTTTATTAAATTTTGGATTTAGTGCCAATTGGACAAAATGTATTATGCACTGCATTACCAGTGTGAGATACTTACTTCTTTCGAATGGAGAATCAAGCGGGAAAATAATTCCCAAAAGAGGTTTAAGGCAAGGAGACTTGCTGTACGCTTATGTTTTTATACTACGTACATATTTTTTGATTTCTAATTAAAGAAAACAAAACATGATAAACTTATTTTGGGGATCCGTATTGCATGAGCAAGCCCAAAGATCTCACATCTCTTATTTGGTGATGAAAGCATTTTCTTATGTAAAGTTACTAAGGAAGAAGCTGGACACATTATTAAGATTCTAAAAGATTATGAAACAATATTAGGTCAACAAATCAACTTTGATATATGTTCTTTACAATTTCGTCATTTATTCCCAAAGAACAAAAAATTATATATCACCAAATTATGAGAATCCATCAACTGCGTTGTATGAGATCTTACCTCGGGCTTCCAGAGAATAGTGGAGGAGCAAAATCAATTAGCTCAATTTTGATTTGGCTAGGGGTGTCTAGACCTTCAACTGTTAATCCGGATTTTAGGGGTTATAGATGCTTTGTTGATGGGTCGTGGAATAGTTCTCACCTTCATTTCGGGCTTGGTTGGCTTTGTCTCCCTGATTCTTTTTCTGGTGGTTGCAAGGGAGCACAATGAATTTGGAGGAGCCTTTCTGCACTACATTCAGAGGTGGAAGCTGTTGTTTGGGCTATTGAATCTCTAATTTTGGTGCAGTTTTTAGAAGTTTAGGTAGCTACGGCCAAATAAGTGGCCGAATTTCCAATCTTATGAGGAGGATTTTTTCAGGTTGAAATCTCTTTATGGCGCTTTTTCTCTCCATGTACACTACAAGACATTAGACGTATAGTGTCATTTATTTTATTTGTTTTCATCAGTTTTTAATTGATACAACCGCTATTTACATCACTTGTAATATAACTGACTGTAAAAAAGGTGACTCAAATAGTTTGTGTCAAATTAAGTAATTGTTGCAATTCATTATACTATATGTGATGTCTCGTGCGGTTGTAAAGAGTTCAATAATAATGTCATTTGTTATTAATTATGTTAAATGATATATAATGTATCATTTGCTAATAAATGACTCTATATAGTATCATTATTTAAATTATATTAAATTACTGTTACTATACGCATGTTTTTTTATAGTGGTAATCTCAAAATCTTTAAACCATAAAGTTGATGTTCTCACTTGTTTTGTTATATAGTCTGCTTATGGATTAGTGGTGTAAACTCTCCCTTCATCGTTTGATGTTGATTCTATTAATATATTGGTTGACAACAAAAGTACAAACAAATTTATTTTAAGAAATTACATATATTTATAATCCTTACATAATTTTATTTTGATACTAATATCTATTATTAAATATTCATCTCTATTTCTAATCCTAATCTAATATTTTTTTAAAAAAATATATGTATCTCATACTAATCTTTGAAGAAAATGTAAATAGTTTAAAACTGAAAAGTGAATACGATTAATCAAAAAGATATTTCTACTTAAAAGTAAAGTAATTGTGATATCACTCTTATAATACTAATCCAAACAAAGAAAGTAATTCTATATATTTTATAACAATAAATAAAAACTAGGTGCATTTCAAAAATGTCCCTTCCTTAGACACTATTACAAAAGTATTCATACCCTACCTTTGAATTTCAAATCTACCTTTATATTAACACAAAATACTATAATGTGCCTTCCATTTTTTCGAAAATTCTAATTTTTCTTAAGGATTCTCTCTTTTTTCTCATGGCGAAAAAAAAATCGATCTCAGATCTCTTCTCCGATCTCTTGTCCTATCTCTTCTATAATCTGCAAAGAAACATATACGAGATGAAGATTTTGAAGTTTCATATTAGATTCTCCAATTTTAGGTTCGATTCTCAGGTCGCAAGATTCATTGATTTTAGTTTTGATTTATCTATATTCAGATATCAGGTTTGATTTTTAGGTTCAAATCTTCGAAAA
>JAKUCM010008923.1:0-18660 GCA_023374145.1 Lepidium sativum | reverse complement strand
GAGAGAGAGACAAAATATTTTTTTCCGCCTCAACTAGGAACTAATTTGAGATCACACAAATTAGTGTGGATTAGTTTGAGAGGTTTAATATTTCTTTATACTTGAGGTGATGGTGTTTTAGTGATTTTGGTTGAACAAATATTTCACCTTAGTCTTTGTTTATTAGATATTTCAGAATTAAATTTAAATTCATTAACCTTTCAATGGATTTAGAATTTACATGTCTTTCCAATTATTATAAGACTCAACCACATAAGAAAATAAATTATTATCATTATCGGAAATGATTATATTATTTTGGAGTTTGAAACCCCATATTACAATGGACATAAAGTACATGACTAGTCCCCTTGAGGCATAATCCTTCTCATTAAGCACTCCATTTTTCCTAAAGATAATTTGATTGGATGAAAAAGTGATGTCAAATATATGCTTTCTTATCAAAGATCCCGAGATCAATTTCTTCCTCATGAAGGGTATGTACTTCACGTTGGAGAGAGTAAACTCCATCCCCAATGTCATAGTCAAGACCACCTTGCCAACACCTTCAATCTTGGAATCTCATCGGTTATGTACTTCTTGTAAGTACTAAACAACTCATAGTTAACAAATATGTGCATCGTAGCACTCGTGTCATACCATCACTCCATTGATTTTTTCAGCCATATGCGCCTCCGTGTTGACCGCACACAAATCCTCTTTTGTGAGGTCTGCTTGGTGTTGTCCTTTGAGACAAGAATGCCAATCTGCTGTCTTGTGACAAAGGTTTTTGCTATAATTTCATTTCCCATATAAAATCTTGTTGGTTTTCTTGAAACCTAGGGGGCCTTAGATCTGGACAATTTTCGAACCGTTTTGGACTAGCGGGAGAACGCCCGGCCTTCGCCTCACCTTTACAGTTGTAATTGGCCATGTTGGCATTGTGAGCCACCATAAATGAGTTTGCATTCTTACCTTTGGAAGACTCGTTTTGAAACCTTGAGACCACGCTAGGGAGGGTGAGTTGCTTATGCTTGCGGTAACTTCTCGATAAAGCAATTGAAAACAAAATCTCACAGATTTTCTGTAACACCCGTCTCCCGACACTTTGAGACACGTGTCACTTCGTGCCAAAACATTCAATTTTTATTTAATAATTAAGATGGTCCCAAAATCTTACATAAAATCTCTCGAATAAAAATCATTAAAATAAAGAAAATAACGAAGAAAATGTCTTACAAAATAAATAACTGAAATAAATAACTTCAATGAAAAAGGGAGACTCGGCAGCTACTCACGATCCTAGATCCGATCTGGAAAAGGGTAAAAATGAGGGGGTGAGTATAAATACTCGGTGAGGAGATCACTTCTCCCCACTGAGGCTCAAAGTTCTAACTTAATACTAAACGTCGTCTATCCTAAGCATAGAAAACAATCATGTGCAACTTGTGTATTTCAACAATTTGTACCAATCAGGCTGGTCTGCGAGTAGTAGCCAACGTCGCACACATCGGCTCAACCATACTCCAAGATGGCTTTAGAGCCCCTCCGTTGGGAGACCACGGTCCGTAACTCGATCCTCCCTAGCTCGTCAGCGATTTTTGGGCTGAAGCGGTCCCGTCGGCTCACTCCAGACCATTGTCTCTTTTCCACGGGGATTGTCAACCCGTAGCCCAATTCCTCCGCGTCACCACTTTTTAAGAGACATCCAGACCATTGTCTCTTTTCCATGGGGATTGTCGGCCCGTAGCCCAATTCCTCCGCGTCACCACTTTTTAAGAGACATGTCACTTACTCATTTACTCATTCTTTATCTACTTACTTTTCATCAAAACATTAAATATATTACCTCTTATGAGATGCCTCAACAAATACATATTTTAATTATTTATATATTATATAATAATTCAAACAAATATATAATAATTATATATTCTAATTAAATATTTTTAATTTCTAGAATAAATGAGTTTAATATTAAATTAAAACTAAAAGTCTCGCAGATCATATCCTCACCTAGATTGGCCAGTGACAGATTCAAAAACGCAGCCAAAAGCAAAATCAACAACTTTCACAGCAGAAACCTTCACACACAAGCAACCAGACAAAATTAGGGTGCATCAGTCAACAAAATAGACGATTCTTGCTGACCAAGTAACGACATTACAGATCAGATCTTACCTAGATTCGAAGGTCCGACGGTTCGGTTGCATTCCTGAATGTTCCGTTTATTTGAATCCAACAAAACCCTGACTTTCCTTGCACAGATCTAGTCACAAAACAACCCCAAATATGCCAAGTCGAACACAACAATTAGAACAAAACTTAGAATTCTCCATGTCTGGAAAAAGAGACTGAGTTGATGTCTTACCTTAAACTCGGTGTAACTCTCTCAATACTACTCCGATCAACGATCCGTTTGAAGCTACAGAAACTTAAGAGAAAGATCTTTCCAGAACTACCAAAAAGCATAAATGGGCGATTAGTATCAGATTAGTTATGGGCACTGAAAAGTAGTGGTTTGGACTGGATTTCTTACCACTTGGAGGGTGCTCTAGGTTGATCAATCAACTTCGGCAATTGAGATACTTACTATGAGGCTAGAGTTTGAAGATTTCAGAAGAGGAAGAAGCCTAGGCGGCGCCGAGTTGGTGAGTTTAAGTAGGAGAACAAACTAGGTTTTGGTGCTAGGTTGAGAAGATGCATCTTTCCTTTTTTTTTTCAAAAACTTATCTCCCTTGACAATTCTTTTATTGGACCTTATGGGCCACGAAATTAATTCATTGACCCAAGGTTGGGTCTCACAATTCTCCCCCACTTTTAGGAATTCGTCCCCAAATTTGGTATGTCCATTGTTATGCTCTCTTCCTTGAAAAGCTCTGGATAATCTTTCTTCATCTCCTTTTCTGACTCCCATGTTAGTTCTTGAATACCATCTCTCTCCCAGAGAACCTGAACCGTCTTACTCTTCTTGCTGATGGAGCTAACCTCTCTCCGATCTACAATTGATATCGGTTTCCCTTTAACCGACAAATCAGACTCCAAGTCCTTTGGTGGCTGTGAGATAATGAGCTCTGACTCTTTGATCATTTTCCTAAGCACAGACACGTGAAAAACATTATGAAATGCTGCAAGCTCTGGAGGTACATCAAGTCGATACGCAACAGCTCCAATTCTTTGAGTAATGGGGTATGGTCCCATGTACCTTGGCTTCAGCTTCCCTCTCTTAGCCCAACGGTTCACACCTCTGAACATTCTCATCTTCAGGTACACTAAATCGCCTATCTCAAACTCCAAACTCTTTCGCCTTTTATCCGCATAACTTTTATGACGGTCATGAGCTTCTGCTAACCTCTTCTTAAGGATCTCTACCTGTCCCCTCGTCTCCTTAATTATTGCAGGCTTCATGTTTTGGCGCTCCCCCACTTCTGTCCAACAAAGTGGATTGCGACAAGGTCATCTATAAAGAGCCTCATATGGAGGCATGCTTATGCTTGCATGATAACTGTTATTATAAGCAAACTCTGCTAATGGTAAGTATCATTCCCAACGACCTCTCCAATCCAACATGCAAGCTCTAAGAATGTCCTCCAACGTCTGAATCGTCCTCTCAGATTGACCATCTGTCTGCGGGTGATATGCAGTACTCATCTGCACCTTGGTTCCTAAAGCCTTCTGAAATGCACCCCAAAAATTTGATGAAAACTTTGGATCTCTGTCTGAGACAATGCTCACCGAAACACCATGCAGTCTAACAATCTCTTCAACATATCTGTGAGCTAAGTGTTCTGCAGTGTCCTTCTTGTAGATCGCTAAGAAATGTGCAGACTTCGTTAGTCGGTCTACAATTTCCCAAATTGCGTTCCGCTTATTTACTGTCCTTGGAAGACCCACAACAAAATCCATAGTCACCATATCCCATTTCCATTCGGGTAATGGCAAACTCTACAGAAGTCCACTCGGAACCTGGTGTTCAGCCTTCACCAACTGACAAGTCGTGCATTTTGCCATCCAATCTGCTACATCTCGTTTCATCCCGCTCCAGTGGTACTACCTCTTCAGATCCTGATACATCTTGGTAGAACCCGGATGAATAGAGAAATGTGACTGATGTGCTTGCTTTAATATCTCTCCCTTCAGAATTTTGTCATCAGGAACACAAACTCGACCCCTGAAGACATGTGTTCCATTCTTTGTGGTGTCAAAACCCACAACTCCAATCGCAACTGACTTTAGTAAGGATGCATCACTCGTTCTCCTGCTTAATGCATCTGCTACCATATTAGCTTTTCCAGGATGATAAGCGATATCCACATTGTAGTCCGCCAACAACTCCACCCATCTCATCTGTCTAAGATTCAGGTTTGCCTGAGTAAAGATGTATTTCAGACTTTTGTGGTCTGTAAACAATAATACCTTTTCTCCATACAAGTATACTCGCCAGACTTTAAGAGCAAAGACCACAACTGCAAGCTCCAAATCATGGGTTGGATAGTTGACCTCATGTTTCCTAAACTGTCTAGAGGCATAAGCAATCACCTTACCCTCTTGCATAAGAACACATCCAAGACCAGTTTTTGACGCATCTGTGTAAACCACATATGGTACACCTACCCTCGGTAGTACCAACATAGGCGTCTTAGTCAAACATTCTTTCAAACTCTCAAAGCTCTGCTCGCACGCTTTAGACCACTCAAGACGTGCTTCCTTACACGTTAGTTGTGTCAATGGCTTGGCCAAGCTGACGAATTCCTCCACAAATTTCCGGTAGTAACCTGCAAGCCCTAGAAAGTTGCGTACCTCAGTAGCACTCTTAGGTCTAGGCCAATCTGAAATCGTGCAAATCTTCTCTGGATCTACTGCAAGTCCTTCTTTTGTCACAATGTGGCCTAAAAATATAATTCTCTTCTGCCAAATTCTGCACTTCTTCAACTTAGCATATAATTGATGCTCCCGCAATGTCTGTAACACAATCCTTAAGTGTTCAACATGCTATTTCGTACTTCTAGAGTATATCAGAATGTCATCAATGAACACAATAACAAACTTGTCTAGATATTCCCGAAACACGTTATTCATCATTTTTATAAAAACAGCAGGGGCATTCGTCAAACCAAAAGGCATCACTTTGAATTCATAGTGCCTGTAACATGTTCAGAAGGCTGTCTTTTTGATGTCATCTCCGACAATAGCAATCTGATGATAACCAGATGCCAAATCAATTTTTGAGAACCAAGACGCTCCTTGCAACTGGTCCAAGAGTTCATCAATTCGAGGTAGGGGATAATTATTCTTGATGGTCACCTTGTTTAGCCCTCGGTAGTCCATGAAAAGTCTGAAGGTGCCATCTTTCTTCTTCACAAACAATACATGAGCTCTCAATGGTGAACTACTAGGTCTAATGAATCCTTTCTCCAACAGTTCCTCCAACTGCTTCTTTAGTTCTACCATCTCTGATGGGGCTAAACGGTAAGGAGCTCTTGAGATTGGAGCAATCTTTGGCTCCAGCTCAATAGTGAACTCATCACCTCTTCCAGGTGGGGGTCCTATCACTGGTTCAAAAACATTTGCATACTCCGCAGCAACAAGAGTATCTTTCAGCTTTACTTCTGATTCTCCTCCTTCAACAAAGATTGTTGCCAAATAAACCTGAATCTTTTCCGGTTGGGAACTTTCTACCTCTACTATTGCAGCAAGTTGAGTCATTCTCCTGACATTGACTCCCTGAAACATCAAGTCTCCTTCTGCACGGTTGAGATTAACATGTGCTCTCGCACAATCCAAGTGAGCCTCATGGCATTTCAACCAATCCATGCCTATGATTACCTCATAGCACTTCAGCTCCATCTCAAGAAAAGTTTCTCAAAAGTGCTACAATTCCTATAGTCACATGAACGTCCCGATAGGTCCTTGATGGCCCACTAATTCCCAACATGCGGTTTCAATCCTCCTATTCTTTTCAAAAAAACAATTTGGGAATCATAACCCTCGCTATCTGCGGGCACACAAAGCTATGTGTAGCGCCAGGGTCCCCTAGTTTTTTTTAATCATTTTGGAAACGAAACCGTAATTTTTTTAAAAAATGTTTTTTTAAATAATTTTAGAAACGAAATCACAATATTATTTTTTTCTATAAAAAATATATAAAAGAAAATAATCATTTTAATACGCAATTTGAAAACTTTTTTTTTTCTCCTACTTAGCTTTCCGAGACAAAACCGGCTTATCTTTAACCTCCACTCTGATACCAATTTGTAACACCCGTCTCCCGACACTTTGAGACACGTGTCACTTCGTGCCAAAACATTCAATTTTTAGTTAATAACTAAGATTGTCCCAAAATCTTACATAAAATCTCTCGAATAAAAATCATTAAAATAAAGAAAATAACGAAGAAAATGTCTTACAAAATAAATAACTTCAATGAAAAAGGGAGACTCGGCATCTACTCACGATCCTAGATCCGATCTGGAAAAGGGTAAAAAATGAGGGGGTGAGTATAAATACTCAGTGAGGAGATCACTTCTCCCCACTGAGGCTCAAAGTTCTAACTTAATACTAAACACCGTCTATCCTAAGCATAGAAAGCAATCGTGTGCAACTTGTGTATTTCAACAATTTGTACCAATCAGGCTGGTCTGCGAGTAGCAGCCAACGTCGCACACATCGGCTCAACCATACTCCACGATGGCTTTAGAGCCCCTCTGTTGGGAGAACACAGTCCTTAACTCGATCCTCCCTAGCTCGTCAGCGGTTTTTGGGCTGAAACGGTCCCGTCGACTCACTCCAGATCATTGTCTCTTTTCCACGGGGATTGTCGGGCCCGTAGCCCAATTCCTCCGCGTCACCACTTTTTAAGAGACATCCTGACCATTGCCTCTTTTCCACGGGGATTGTCAGCCCGTAACCCAATTCCTCCGCGTCACCACTGTTTAAGAGACATGTCACTTACTCATTTACTCATTCTTTATCTACTTACTTTTCATCAAAAAATTAAATATATCACCTCTTATGAGATGCCTCAACAAATACATATTTTAATTATTTATATATTATATAATAATATAAACAACTATCCTATTTCCAAAAATTCACAAAAATCCATAAAATATTATCTAAGAGTTATATAATATTTAATATATGATTAAAAATATTCTAATTAAATATTTTTAATTTCTAGAATAAATGAGTTTAATATTAAATTAAAACTAAAAGTCTCGCAGATCGTATCCTCACCTAGATTGGCCGGTGACAGATTCAAAAACGCAGCCAAAAGCAAAATCAACAACTTTCACAGCAGAAACCTTCACACACAAGCAACCAGACAGAATTAGGGTCTTACCTAGATTCGAAGGTCCGACGGTTCGGTTACATTCCTGAATGTTCCATTTATCTGAATCCAACAAAAACCTGACTTTCCTTGCACATATCTAGTCACAAAACACCCCAAAATATGCCAAGTCGAACACAAAAATTAGAACAGAACTCAGAATTCTCTAAGTATGGAAAAAGAGACTGAGTTGATGTCTTACCTTAAACTCGGTGTAACTATCTCAATACTACTACGATCAACGATCCGTTCGAAGCCACAGAAACTTGGGAGAAAGATCTTTCCAGAACTACCAAAATCATCAATTGGCGATTAGTATCAGATTAGTTATGGGCCCCGAAAAATAGTGGTTCGGACTGGATTTCTTACCACTTGGAGGGTGCTCTAGGTTGATAAATCAACTTCGGCAATGGAGATACTTGTTATAAGGCTCGAGTTTGAAGATTTCAGAAGAGGAAGAAGCCTAGGTGGCGCCGAGTTAGTGAGTTTAAGTAGGAGAACAAACTAAGTTTTGGTTCTAGGTTGAGAAGATGCATCTTTCCTTTTTTTTTTTTTTCAAAAACTTATCTCCCTTGACAATTCTTTTATTGGGGCTTATGGGCCACAAAATTAATTCATTGATCCAAGGTTGGGTCTCACATTTTCATCCCTTCTTTTGCAAGTTCGTGTACAAGTATTTGAAGTTCATGGAATTTTTCTATGATTGGTGTTGAGTCCAATATTTTGAAGTCTAGAAATTTGCGAATAGCAATTTTCTAGGAGCCAACATTGGACGACTTGTACTTACTTTCCAAAGAGACTTGGAGGTTTGTACTCTTGGAAGACCCTAACAAGGGATCTTTCCATATGAGCTTTGATGTACCCATTGCACAAGTAATTCCCATGGTCCCACACATGAACAATAGCCAAAACGTGTGGGTCAGTATTATCTAGAGGAAGCACATGTTTACTCCTGGTTAAGTACCATGCCAATTTTAGTGTTGTCAAAAAGATAATATTTTGTCTTGTCATTTATTGAAATTTGTGCCATCAAAACTTTCACGTGTGGGAATGGTATTTGTAAGACCTCTAAACTCGGAACAAGAACTATACATGACCATAAAACAAAATGGTTAAGGTAATGAATTATAAAGCTATGAATTATAAAGGTGAGACAAACATCTCGTTAACTTAAATCAATAAACCACTGCAGTGTACTCGGTTTGATGCGTTTGAGAGTCTCATGATAAAATTATTTTTAAGACTGTCGATAATATACCTATGAACGGAATCTAAGAAGTATTGTGTCTACTTTATACTCTCGGACTAACGGACAAAACTTGGAAATAAAGTGTTTTGTTTTCGTTGAAAATGTGTAAATGAGAAAGGCATTTTCGACTTGTTTATATAGAGAATAGACTTAGATAGAACGTTCCACATCTTTGCATTTAAGAAAAGATTTTTTGCGTTTTGGACTTGTTTAAACGCAGGCGTAATGAGAGATGAGAATTGTGGTGACTTTAAGACGAGATTGTTGCATTTAAGACAAGATCTTTCCCATTTGAATGAGCTCAAAGATTTGGCGGGATCAAGTGGTAGGAGCTGAACAACTCTCTGTCAATACATATTTTTGTTGAGGCACAAGTGTCGTATCCCCATTCTCTTGAGTTACTCAGTTGGATCATATTAGACTTAGTGATTACTACCAGCAAATCTTCTTGTGTCAGATTCACTTGGTCGTTCTTTTTTTCCATTGTTTTTGGCCTTTCTACGACACACATCAGATTTGTGACCTAATTTTCTACAGTTGTGACATTTCCCTTTGAACTTTTTCTTCTCAGTGGGCTTATTCTGCTTCTTGAATCTTGTCAACAAAGCAATTTTCAAGGAAGACGAGGCAATTTCTTTGCATTTTCTATCAACACCTTTGAACTTGTGATCAACCATGTTCTCGTCATGTTGGTGAAGAACAACTAACATGAAAGTTAACCACAGTTGTGTTCTTCAGTTTGCAGCCTGTTGAGAAGATCTTCAAGATTCATCTTCTTTCGCTTATGCTTGAGGTAGTTCTTTAAGTCATACAAGCTTGATGAAAGCTTCTCAATGATGGTGTTCACTGTGAAGGGTTCACAGATTGACATGCCTTCAAATTCAACCTCTTGATAGATGAGTTGAAAGGCTTCCATCTGTTGCATCACCAGTTTCGAATCCACTATTGTGAAATTCATAAACTTTGTCACAACATACTTCTGACAACCAGCACTTCAACCCTGTACTTCTTTTCCAAGGCTGTCCATAACATCTTCGATGTTTTGTAGTCACAATAGACTTTGAACAGCTTGTTCTCTAGGCAATTTTAGATGCAACCTTTACACAAGTAGTCAGAATGTCACCATGCTTCCACACTATTAAACATTAACAAATCTGTATTTTCTGCATAAAGTTGTGGCTGATCCTCTTTGACAAACTTCTCGAGTTTGAGATTTATCAAAAACAGATAATTTTTAGCTGCCATGATTTGAACCCTTGGCCCTCAAAATTTTAGCTAGTGCTCCCATCGTTGGCGCTGTTTGAAACACGAGTACATGTACTTGTTGTACTGCAGCTGGCACGGAAGGAAGACTATTCCCGATTAAACTAGTGTCTCCATCAACAACTCGATCATCCATGTGTGTCTCTTGGTTTTGTGTCTCATTGTTAAACATCTGAAAGACTAACACTGTTTATTAGAATAATGTCACAATTTTAAAATAATTTAAAACAATTCACATAATTTGTTAAGGAATTGTAAATACTATTTTAAAAATTTCATTATTATTTTTAAAATAAATAAACGATCTGCAGAATTGGTAGAAAATTTACAAATCCGTATAATTATCTTTGCGATTTTAAAAACTCATAAATGATTCACATAATCTTTGGTTTGTAAATTTCGTCTAAGATTTGAATCTGTTTTCTTTACTGTTTATATAAACGATTCGCAGAGACACAAATGTGAATTGCATATGAATTTTTTGATAATAAAAGATGCAAAAACGTTAGTATAAAATGCAAATAAACAAATTTCAATATCGCAAATAAACCTAATCCGAACAATAGATGAGTTCTAAAAGAGGGAGGATTTTATTGAGTTAAGAGTGTACGACCTTTATAGATGAAGAAGAATAAGTGGAGTTACTAAGATGAAGAAGAAGCGTGACATGGCAAATCAACTACTGAACTAGAGATTTTCTTCATTTTAATTGGTTGTTTCTTTTGTTCAAAGATTCTGAGAAACTGAGATAAAAAAATAGTATGAATAAAAGTTTGTTAGGCGGTTAGAAATTGGAAGAAGTGAGAGTCAATTGGAATTTGTTATATTGACGAGATAGAGTAAGAAATTGAGAGCTCGAGATCAGTATTATGATTCTATAATTAAGTTTTCATTGAATGAAGTACCTAGGTTTCTATAAGATAAATTAGTTTTTAATTCAAAATTAATTGGCAATAAGTTGAGTGATCTTTAAATCATATGTATTAGTTTATAATGATCCTAATTTCTGATTGATATATCAATCACATTCAAACAAGCAATATCAAAAACATAGATAATTTGGATAATATATGAGAGTTCAAAACAGTTGGTTTGGGAAAGCTTTATATAAGGAATAGTGGGTAAGAAACTAGTTATGTAAGGCTTCTGATGGGAATATTAATACAACTGTTACAATGCTGCAACATATATGGAGATCTAGTGGCTGCATGAATCATTGATCCAACCAAAGTGAGCAAAGTTCTTTACTTTTTTTACACAGATTAAAATCTTTTTTGGGTTTACTAACTAAGATTTTTTTTAAAGGTTGTGAGATGTTGCTTAGAGCATGCTTCATTTGTGGTAAGACATTTTTGATGTCTGATTGTGTTGTTGTGGAGATCAAGGAGCCTATATCAGCAGCTTCTGCTAGAAACCCAATAGACAATTCATGTATGTATCTTAATACTTCTTAAACCGTGTGAATCATAGGCCAATTCTGCAACTTATAAAGACTCTCTGGCTATTTTTCAGGTTACTGGTTCGAGGTTACTAATGATGGAAAAAAGTAGTCTATGAGGAAGCGATAGTTTATTTGTCTCTTGATCTGAAACATATTTTATCCAATCTAAGTTATATGTTTTACAAGTGAGTGATACATATGTAAATGATACGGAAGCAAAAACTTCACAAGTCGATTTACAACAAGGTAATGGACTGACTGTTACTTGATGTATACGCTTTAAAACTACTTGGATTTTAGCTATGCTTAGAGGATTTTCATCACATCACCATAGGCTCCTACAAAAGTTTTAAGCTCCATTTAAGAAAATTCAAGAGTTATATCGTTTTAATAAAATAATTAAATTGCTAACTGCGTTTACGCGTGGTTTTTTAAAATAATTTTATTGAAAAACAAATGAATATTTATTTTTGTATATATCATAAAGTAAAAATCTATATATACAAAGTATAATGATGCTCTTTTTTTAGAGTGTCATATCATTTTATATTTAAACTAATATCTTAATATAAAAATCTACTACTACAAAATAAATATTAATTTATATAGTCACACCATTAAAAATATATATGTAGTATATAAATTTATATAAGTCAATTAAATGAATTTTTTTAGAAAATATTAAAAGTAAAATTAAATTCTCCAAAAAATTAAAAAATTACGTTTTAGATGTATTTCAACTTATTTGATACGCCCACTTTGATTTATAAAGATGTTGATGTCTCCTTATATATCCAAATAAAACACTAATTTTATATTTAATGAAAATACAATTAAAGTACTAGAATAATAATAAATTTTGTTCACTACATTGTCTTTACTCCATAAAATGTTACTTCATATACTTCTTTTTTCTTATAAATAGATTATTTTGTAATTGTAAATTATTATTGCCACATTAAAATTTTACCTTCTCAAATTGTCACCAAATCAATATGAAAACCTATCACCTCTCTTTTCTGTACTTAAGAGTTGGTCATAGCGTTCAAAGACTTTTTCATTTTTGGAAAGTATATAACGTCAAAAAAGACGGAGAGCTCACAAGGTCGACATATTACTCCTTGATGAAAAGTATAATATCTTCGACGATTAACGTACAATAAACTACTCAACTGCAATATAAATTTTTGAATACTTCCCATCAAATTATAAAAGCTCTCTCCTACTTAAATACAATTAAACTAAAATTTTTCTTAACACAAATGTTTATTATCTATATGTCTATCATATCGCATTACTTTGGTCAATAAATTAATTCGCAATGATATAATTTTTTTTGAAAGACGGGTCAGCAACTAGTAATATATATATATATCTTGTGTATTTAAACATGTAATAAGTTTATATAATATGAAAATCAGGGTATATTAATTAGTATATATTACTAAAATATTATATTGTGTATGTATATTTTATTGATAATTTAAAAGTATAACGTCATGATTTTAAATAGGTTAATATTTGTCGAGGACAGGTGGCCCAATGCTGTTGTCACTTTACAAATCGTCAAGATATTAGGGATCGAATCCCCTACCTGTAGTTGTAGGAATGAGATTTAAAATCCAATAGGCTAATTGTAGTTTGGTCGTACAAGGGTTGCGAAAACTCTTGATATTTCATGGATCGAAGGGTCGCACAAGAAATGTGGAAGGACCTTGATATTTCCAATTCGGTTTCTAAAAATATTACGCACCAAAGAACTTATAGATTCCAAAAAGTTTTATTATAAGTTATTTTCTCAAATGAAATTACAAGATTATATAGAGATAAACTAGACAAGGTAATAAATTTTCTTGGAAATAAACTAAAATAAGACAATAAAATGTCTTGAAAATAACTTATGCCAAGACAATAAATTTTCTTGGAAACAACCTAAAATAAAATAAACATATGCATAGAAGAGAGAGAAAATAGAGACATATGCATGGAAGAGAGATAAAATATAAAATATAAAAATATATGATGTTGATCTTAATTGTAACTAATTCTTTGTTTCCTCTTGAATTAAGTTCATCCATTACTTCCTAACCTCCTCAATTTGTCATTCCTCGAAGACTACAATATATGTTGCACTTTAAAAATCTGTTGGACTTGTAACATGCTTAAGATAGATTGAACTTGATAAATAACATCTTCAATGATTTTTTGAATGCTCTTCATATTCAAAACTTCATGATAAACCCCATTTATTCCTCTTAGATCGACAATCTAGATCTTCTAAGAAAGTATCTTATAGCATCATTTTCCTCCAAATTTTGGGCCTTGTTAAACTTCCCCACCATAGAATGTTTATAATTCTATTTCCCTCTCAATTGGAAATTGTAATCTTATTTTTCCATAAATTGAAATTAAGAATGGTTTACTGTATACCATTTTTTTTTTGACCAACTAACTCGATTTGTAATTGGTCAGTGAACCGATAATGACACGATTGAACATTCTAAACCTAATTAAAAAGCTTAACCGAAAATCACTTAAGAATCAAAACCCCAAAAAAAATTCCAAAAAATTGTACCCTAATTCTTCTTCTTCTAATAGTGACTCCAAAATCGAAATTCCAAACCAATCAATTGTTGTTATTGGTTGTTAACGAACAAACCCTCTTTCTCCTGCATCATTGTCGTGAACCAGTAATCATATTTCCTGGCTTGATTTTCAATGTCTAAAGATGAGTTCTCTGATCGAGAACATGATTGTCGACAGTGATAATTTCATATATGATGATGTGTGAGGAAGAAATATGTAAAACGTCAAAGATGATATAATTCTGCACTTTGATGTTTGGTCATTACCAATACCAAGCATAAGTGGAATCAAATATTAAGTTTTGTTCCTTGATGATTACACACATTTTCTTTAGGTTTACCCAATCAGATTTAAAAGTGACGTTTTCTCCAAAATTCTTCATTTCATCGCTTTTATAAAAAAAACCATTCCAAGCTCAAATACTATCCTTTTAATTTGCGACAATGGTGGCGATTATAACAACCAACAATTCCATAATGATTTGTGTGGGAGAAACAAGTATATTAATTGTTGAACCACTTGCAATTTGAATAATCACTTCAAAGCCATCGATAAATGAATTAGTTCTGCCTTCACAATTGTTTCTTCACACAAATAGATTCAACATAAAGAAGTATCAACAAAAAATATTCGCATTTGTTTTGTCACACATGTGTATTCAAAAAGAAGTATCAAAACAATTAGAGAATAAACGTGAATCTCAGAATAAAAAATAGGATTCCAAATTGGAGATAATACATTAGGTTTATGATTGGTTGGATTATAAAATTGGCTTAGGGTAAGAAGAAATTGGTTTGTTTATCTTTTATCTCGGCTTAAGTAAATTATACCGATCAAACCAATTCAGGGGGAAATATGATTACAACTTTCAATTGAGGGGAAACAGGATTACAAACTTTATGTAGTGCGGAAATTAAACTAGCCCAAAGTTTGGGGGAGGGGAATGGTGTTATAAGATAGTTTTAAGGGGATTTAGATCGTCGATCCATTCCTATATGATCATCATAGGCCCTTCCTCTTTTATCTTGTCTACAAATTCATGGAATAAATTGTTATTGACCATGATCACATCATTTTTCTTATTGAAAATCAGATTACGAATTTTGAGAAAATAATGGTGTCTTTGTGATCCTTTTGGTCATTTGATCATTTTTATTTTGTTTTGGGAGAGCCATTGGCAGTGGATTTGAGCATCTTTATCATCTAGAGGTGGCGAATTTGTCCATATGTAATGTTAGCTCAACTAGTTTCTTTATCACTTGGTGGCAGTGACTTTATCCACGTGCGGTGATACAGATCTTCTAATTTGTCTGGTTCCTATTGTTCATTCACTCATTTTACTCCATTACTCATTAAATTGGTATCGAAGCAAACCTAGGTTGTTGAAGTGGATATTTTTTCATATATTTTACTCTGTTTGCATCATCATAGATGTTCCAAGAGGATTTACACTGGAGTACACTTATGCTGAAGGAGTTAAAATGCAGAAAATGTAGTATATCGTTCAAACTTCTAGTGACATGAATGTTCAGGGTTAGCCAAGGAGAAAAAAAGAGTAGAAAATGGTTATTCGTCTTCTGATGGAGATGAGAATTCTTATCATGGTTCTAATGAACATGGGAGAAGGAGAAGAGACAACTATGTATAGTTACAACATCATCAACGTGAGAGAGTGCATGAATCCATGTTTTGTTCCAACTTTACTTGTTCAAAAGAAGGATGGTTCAATGTGGACGTGTGTGGATAGTCTAGCTATCAATACGATCACTATAAATTATCATTATCATAATGAACTCAATGAATCAAAGGTGTTTTCAAAGATTGATCTAAGAATTGGTTATCATCATATAAAAATGAAAGAATGAAATTAATGGAAGACAACATTCAAAACAAAGAATGGGTTGTTTGAGTGGTTGGGTCATGCCTTTTTTTCTAATGCACCAAACCCTTTCATGAGGCTAATTAATCAGGTGCTATGCAACTTGATTAGGAGTTTTGTAGTGGCGTATTATGATGAAATTATTATTACAACAAGAGTGAGCAGGAGCATGCATAACACTTGTGCGAGGGTTTTTGGAATATTTAGGCAAAACCAGTTGTATGTGAATCCTGAGAAGTGTTCATTCTTCACTTGTGGTGTTGTGTTCTTCGGATTTGTGGTTTCAAGTGAGGGAGTTGATAACATGATTTTTCGGTATCAAATAACCTACTGTTATGTAATCAATGAAGTACAGTAAGGTGTCAATCCAATTGGGTTAACAACTATTCAATTTGGATGCAATCTACTTGACCTAATTTACGCCAAAATGATTATGGTGAATGATATTATGCTACTCAAGCTTAACGAAAACATAACGCAAAACAGAGTAAAGACAGAATGCAAAAAATAACAGAACGAAAACAGAGTATGAAAAACAGAGCAACGAAAAACAGAGCAATGACGAAACAAAATTTTCACAGAAAAACAGAGCAATAAAAGAGACGAAATTCAATGAAGAAAAAGGGGTTCTTGAGGTTAATGATCAATGATCAAAGCATTTCTAGGGGTTCCAGACTTGTTTATCAACCTATTTAGATGACCTCTAGGCAAGGAATCATAACAATCACATTCATTCTCATGCAATGATACCTCTCTCAAACCCTAACCAGACTTGATTCTCACCAACGATTAGAGGGCTCAAGAGGCACTAAACACAGACCTAACAGAGCCTAATAACGCCCTAGACAGTCAATCTCTTGAGCTAGGAGAAGTTATCTCAACCTAAATTCATTCAAGCATTATCACAAACACCTTTTGGGTAGGAAACACCAAACCATCAGATTTCAATTGATCAGAAAGAAATAAGCATTAAGGACACTTAAATTGAAGAGATCTAAACTTAATCAACCCTAAACAAGCCTGTAATTCCCTAGATATACCCTAATATCACCATCTCCTCAAGAACCCTAATTAATCTACTCCAAATTCATGATGAAGAACATAAACCCAGAATCATAAACCATTAACATCATCGGAAATATCAAAGAGAGATGAACAACAATGATTCAAGGCAGAAAATCGAATAATCAAAAGATCATCAAGGATCTAAGATTCAAAGAAAAGGAAATTACAAAGGAAAAAGGAGAAAAATATTTTTTGCTTAAAAATAGGCTAAACGTTATAGGGTTTGCTTAATTACATTAAGGGGGTATTTATAGGCCCTTTTACAAAAAGCCCTAAAAAGTCAACTCTGACGAAAAAGTCAACATTCTGGTGCGAAAATCCACTCGACCAGGTGATGGTCGAGTGTCATGCTCGAGTGTCATGGAGATATGCCAAATCTTCTATATCACATCCTGAACTTCAACTTTAGGCCAATGGATTCACCCATAGGTCTTCTTGTAGTCCAAAATACTCCATAATAAGCTCTTAAAGTGCCTGAAATCCGCCCTTATGCAATGTATGCAATGCCCAATACTAAATATGCAAATTAGGCCTAAAAGGACCTAAAACAATGATAATACTGCAAGTATGAATGCAAAACATGCTAAATAATGCCCCTAAAATATGCTAAAATGCAGACACATCAACTCTCCCAAACTTAGTCTTTGCTTGCCCTCAAGCAAATGCATAGAGCTAAGAAGGAAGAGACGTTGCTGACAATGGGAACATCTCACCTCAAACAAACAACTTATCAAGTTGAAAATCATAATCCACAAGTGAACCCCCATTCAATTGTAAAAACCACAATCTACTTACATCAAGGCTTAGCATAATAACCGAATACTCCCTAATACTTAGCTCGACTCTAAGAAACACAGAATTGAAACCTATTTCTATAACTGCAGACCGCAAGAGGGGCTATCGATCAAAGACCTTGGGATTCAACTTCCCCAAATTCAGCTAGACACAATTAATTCAGCATTTAAATCACTTCTTATTTCCAACTCCTAAATTTGCTCAAACTCATACTTATTTCCTCCAGCCTTATCAATAAGACACAAAAAGTACGGGTTTACGCACAGTCCCGGTTCACCTTAGATATCAATGGATTAGCTTTATCAATGAAACACGAAAAATACGGGTTTACGCACAGTCCTGATTCACCTTAGGCAACATCAGAATGGTCTTATTAATGGACACAAGAAGGTACGAGTTTACAAACAGTCCCCGTTCATCTTAGACTAATATTATTTGAGCTGAGTTGTAAGAAGGATGATTCTATATTTTTCTTATGCTTTTCTTTCTACTTAGCTAACTGAACCTAAGGAAGGATCTTATGCAATGTATCTCAAGCCCCTAATTTGGCAAAAATTAAATCCGATTATGAGGAAACAAATCTGGTCCTTTTTGAGACACAACATAAGCACCAGTTTCTAAGGTCAACGATCTACCAATCAGTGTTCAAGAGGGAAGAACGCAAGTCCAAGAGTTGACTATGGTCACTAGCCAATCAACCTAGCAAGACTGTCTATCATTAGCAAGATGATTCCCAAAACTCTAGACTCAATCCTATATGAATGCAATGCAGCAACATGAACACTCTGTTTTTGACTAATGCTTTTTCATGGTTTTTTCTCAAACTTTTTTTTGGTTTTTCTATGCCTTAAATGAAATGCATATGATGAAATAAGGTAAATCGAAACTAAGAATCACAGAAAACAAAGTCAAATATCCTCTAGAACCTTCCCCCAAACTTAAATCACACAGTCTCTTGTATGTATAAAAGCCTGAAAGAGGATCCTAGACTAGAGTGTCAAGAGAAAATATGCATTGGTATATACAATGAAGGGAAGGAATTTTGTACTACTCAGAGGTTCTAGTAGTCGGCA
>JAKUCM010008922.1:0-24410 GCA_023374145.1 Lepidium sativum | reverse complement strand
TATTTATATTATTGTAATTTTTCTCTTTTATGTGGGTATTTATATAAAGCTCCTATATTACTAAGTTTATTCTAGGTAGTCTTAATAAGACTTTAAGTCTAATTGAGCTTTTTAATTTGAGTTTTTTCTGAACGGATTTATTTTGGATTAGGGTCGGACCGGTTTTTTTTACCCAAAATTACATCCCTATAAAAAAATATTTGATTTTCATTTCTTTCGGAAATATAACGATATGCCGGTTTTAGTTCCAAATAATTATGTGATTCTGGATTTTATTTTTTGGTAGTCGATTTGATATTTATTAATCCAATTAATAAAAGAAACCCTTTTTGGTAAATTTTGTTATATTGTAAGAAAAGGTCTCATAAGTGTAACTAAAAAACGATTGGCATATATGAAGGAAGAGATCATTGCTTTGTTGGGTTGTTGGTCGTTGTAGAAGCATTAAAATTATGAAAAGAAAAGGAAAAAAGTCTTGTTCTCTCCAAATATTAGGACCAATTCAATTATATTTACACCAATTTCAGAAAGTATGGTGTGAGTGGCTTAAGGTGAACACACGTCTTTCTTGATTGATACATCCAGCCAATAGCTTTATCCATTCGAAGGCTATATAGATATGCTCGTCAAAATAACGTTCTATATGTATTAAAAAGACAAATTGGTAGAAAATTGTTGGCATTGGACGAAATATTTGATACAAAATAGAAGAGGGACGAGAGGAGACAAAAGAGGGATTGGGTCTAATTCTTCCATTTTCTTCATTCTTGTTTCAAACTGATTCTTCCATTAAGAACTTTTCTTTTGGTGTTACTTTTGTTGATTCTTGTGTTTTTTTGTTCTTTTTTTTCTGAAGGGTGTAAATCTGATTTTTAAGGAGGAAGAAGACGATAGAGAAATTAGGGGTTGCTTAGCTTAGGGATTTTATTAGAATAATTAATTGTCTGGATAATAAGTAAGGAAATCCTTTTAAAGAAAAGAAACAATTGGGTTTAAAGTGTGGTGGTACGTGTATTGGCTCAAAATGGCTAAAAAATATAAAAAATATGGTCAATTGGTCAAAAAATTGGATAGATGTGAGATGTATTAAATTATGTTCAGTGTGTTTTGTTTTATTTTTTGTAGTTAATGTTATGTTTAGTTATATGGACGAGGATTAAATTTGGGATGGTAGTTAATCTGTTGATACCAAGTTGTCTTTTGGGCCGATTGCAAGTTTGGTCTTTTCTATTTTAATTAGGGGATTTTGTTTGATATTTGAGGTTGATTAAAAAGTAAATTTGGTTTAAAAAGTATGCAGAGAATCTCTGAAAATTTAAAGATTTCCTCAGGCATGAAGAATGGAGACTAATGACATGTGAATGTATGTTAGTTTTTTTTTTTTTAAACAACAAATTATATTGGAGCACAACTGGTCGATCCAATAACCAAATTTCTATATAATGTAGATGGAGAACTCGATCCTTAATTGTTTGATGTGAATTTACCGCCGTCCACTAGATAAGAGTCGTGCAAATGTATCTTAGTTTAGTGATAATGAGAAAGTTGAAAGTGAAAAGAAAATGAAAGATATTAACAAAGAATGTGAAAATAAGTGACCACGTGACTCGGGAATCAATAAGCACAGTAAACACAGCCCTCTTAAAGTTTGTTCGGTCACATTATCTTCACATGCTCTCTTTTTTTCTTTTATTATTGTTTTTTTATTCGAAAACCATTTTATTAATGGCTGCCCCAATGGGTCTATTTACAAACAGGTACATTTCTAGTGAATCAGAACCTCATCCGAACACTTATTTTAAAGAGTGCATTTAAAAAATTTAGAAATTTTTATAAATTATTTGTCATTTAATCAATGATTTTAAAGTTTATATTTAAATTATGTGTTAAAATTTGTATTTATAGGAATTTCTAAATGTATTAAGTGTACCCTCTAATAAACTCTGTTGAAATAGTTGACAAGTTGTAGAGGAGGGCTCAACCTTCGAAGAACTCTTTAACCTAAACAAACTGAAAAAAAACTACCGTCGATGTTCCTAAATTCGGTCTGAAAATTTAAGAGAAGTGTCTAGAACAATCGACATAATTTTAATGAGAAAAAAAAAGCATTTTGGAAAACTAGTTATATTATTTCTTTTATTATTATGCGGCATAAAATGATCATTTTGTTGC
This sequence comes from Lepidium sativum, assembly GCA_023374145.1. NCBI lineage: Eukaryota > Viridiplantae > Streptophyta > Magnoliopsida > Brassicales > Brassicaceae > Lepidium > Lepidium sativum. Next base: position 22,238 of record JAKUCM010008922.1, on the reverse strand, counting down.
TTTTTTCTTCTTACTACTTGGAATTCTCCAAACAAAAGTTATATATTCCTTTCTTGGTATATATATATCTCCAAACACCATTGATAGATATATACACCAATTTACATTTTTGATAATTAAGAAGAAATTATTTATCATAACAGAATTACCAAATCACAACACGATTTGTACCCTATACCCTGGATTCGTTATTGCGATGGATATGATCAAAGCTATAGTTACACCAAAAATGGTAATCGTTACTATGAGTAAGTAATGTCTTTTCACAGAGCATGTATATAGTCATCAAAAATCGTTCACCCATCTCATCTTGAACACTATTTCTATCTCTTCCTCTTTATTTCAGAAACAGATTTATGGAACTCAAAGGATGTCCAAAATTAATCAAGATATAAAATTAGGCATGGGTGTTTGGTTAAAGGGTTTGGTGTTAAGTACGGAAAGTTCGGGTTCGGGGATTTGAAAGAATTGTTTTTAGCCGAATGCAAATAATATATATTTGGTTTATGATTTTTTTTAGTAATAAGTTATATTTTATTTTGTCACAACAGGTCGGTTTATTAGCGAAATTTCTATATAAATAATAAGATTCGATTTTTGAATGTGCAAATGCACCTGCTTTTAGTAAACTTACCAGCTGCTAATAGACTACATGCATAATAGATTATATTTATGACCAAATTATATATTTATTAAATTTTTAACAATAAAATGTGAATAAAATAAAATAATTAATTAAGTTTAGTTAAGATTGTGTATTTTCATATATTAAAAGCATATTCTATATATTTAACTAAAATATTAATTATTTTTATTTGATTTCACATTATTCGGTGAATTAATTTGGTACAAAAACATTTCATTTTATCTGGATAATTTTATATATCAATTGGGGTTCTGAAACATTTTACTCAGTCCGGAAATAACACAATAATTTTAGTCACAAACAAATACTAAATATAGAAAATACATGGTGTTTACTGCCTACTGCTTTTAGGATAGTTTTTGTTTTTCACAAAATTTGTTTTAAACGACTCAAGTTTTTGGAAAACTGGCTTTTAACTTTTTTAAAAATTGTGTTTTTTGTCACAAATTAACATGCGTCTGCTATGTATATTATCAAGCATTCTACAATTGTTTGCAATCTAGATTCATTCTCCATGAAACATGAGCTTATCTTTCTAGGAAGAAACATGCGCTTGTCCGTTTCAAGTATATAACCAAGTCTAAAGACTTTATTATGGATGTTAAATGTAGTACATTTTCTGAATCTATCCACTAATGCCCTTGTATTTCAGTTATAAAATAGGAAAAGAGTGTGTTTATCATTAAAGAGAAAAAATTGGGAGTAACTTATCGTAGTCAGTTTGTTTCAGGTCATGAATATTTAGGCTGAAACATATAGAGAAGAAAACGATTCAAAGAACATAATAAGGATTTGATATATATACAAGAAGAGCAAGTTAACACTTAACACTTAGTCATGACATCAACTATAAACCTACCCTAAGTTGGATCCTAGACCAAGAGTTAGGATTATATGGAGATGAATTTACAGATTTTTATCATGTTCAGGAGCAGTTAAAACCTAGTGGAGTTACACCTCACAGCTAAGTGTAGTAGGTCTTTAAGAGTAGGACCGGACCAAGCCAAAGTTGACAAAAGATTTCGACTTGAAGAGACCCCCAAAGAGAAACCTTGTCGGGGATTCTTGGGAAGGCGGTTTCTGTCTTTGTTGTTGTTCTTCAGGGTTGTTCTTCACTTTGAGGATTGTTTGGCCTATGGTTTGTCTTATGGAATCTATGGTCTTGGCATCGATCGAGTAACCAGATGCATCACTAACATAGAATGTGTTCAGAGCTTTGCCTCCTTTGGTTTTCACTTCAGCTCTTTTCACCGTTAGGCTGTTTTCTCGGAATATGCGAGTCACATTTGACAATAAGCCTACTCTATCCGTCGTGCATAGTTCCAACTTCAATCCCTAAAACATCAACAACAGTCTTCAGTTAGAGTTACGAAAAGAGTATAAACCAGAAAGGCAGAAGCTATATATGATGAGTCATTACCTCAGATACTCGTCTGTTGATAGCAGCTTCAAGGCATTGTATGACTCTTTGTTTCTCCGCCTCTGATTTTACAGGGGATCCATCAATATGTCTCACATAATACTCCTGCAAAGCAAACGTCTAGAAAGATAAGAGAATGCATTCAGTACAATTCACTGTTCGAAAGTAATGAGATCTTTCTTTACCTGATATGCCTCTGTGCCCTCAGTATCAACACTTCCATGGAAAACCACATACTGCATGTCAGTCAAAGTGCAGACTGTGTCGAACAGAAGCTTTGGTCTATCTTTACATCTAATTGTGACGACGGAGTAATCCTTATCAAGCCAATTATCAACACAGACCTCTGGTCTTGGTCTTTCATCTTGAATTGAGGAATCATCGTCCACCACACGGTTTTCATAGTCTCTATCTTCAAACATCATTTGATGAAGCCTCCTATCAGTGTGGACCTCCCCGTGAGACACTACGGTTTTAGCTTCTCTTGGTGTGTTGCTTCCCTTGAGCACATTTCGGAGAAGGTTCTTGATCCGAGACAACCTCTCTGGATCAGAAATGCCACACCCAGTTGAATCATCTGTCACCTCCATCACAGCAGCTGCTCTGGTATTATGTGTCCAAACTTCAGCATTTAGGACACTACATTGAAGGTGGGTCAGGACAGCTGATAGTTCAGACAGCAAGCCTGGTCGGTCACATCCCGTTAACTCGATAATGGTGCTGTCTGTTGATGGTATGACACCAACAGATCTCATGGAAGTAGCGAAACAAGCTTCAGGCCCAAGAGACTGAGAATTAACCACATCATACTCATTAGACTCATTTATGCAGAACACACATAGAAAGGAAAGAATCTGTTTACTTTTTCAATTAAAAAACTCACTTTTTGGATGTAATCTAGAACAACTTCATCTGTGATTTTGTTTCCATCTTGGTCAGTGACATTAAATACTGCCAAGTTGCAGAGAGAATAAAGGAATCAGTTCCTTGTTCAAAAGAAAGAGAATCCAAAAGAAGCATCTAAGAATTAGAACATACCATCCATGAACCAACCACCATCAGAGGATATGTAAGCCTTAGTTATAGTGAGGTTAAGATCAGTAAGGATTTGTACAACTTCAAGAAGAATCCCATATTCATTTGCACTATCAACCTATAACATCAATAAGAGAAAAACAAAATTCAGAACAAGTTTATGAAAATGATAAAAAACCAGATTTGTACATGAATCAAAATTAAATGTACCCTTATCACAGTCGCCTTCTTGCAAGAGTCATTATCAATCACAACCCTGAAATAAAATAAACAAAAACATAAGTTTTTATCCAAAATCATATCAAAAGTGGATTTATAATAACAAAAAGGAGGAGACAGAAATTGAATACCTTGGTGGATTCATTCTTCTTATGAGTTTTTCATACTCATTATCCATATCTTGGGAGAAACTCATGCTAATATCTGTACAATCAAATTTCCCAATTAACAGTTAGATTGTTCCTTAGTGGGTAATTTTAAGAACAACCAAAATAAAAAACTTTCACAAAGCAGACCAAGCAAGTTTCTATCTGATAGAACCCATGAAAAATACATTTTCTCTTTGTTCTCTTGTGGAAGAGTGAACAAGGAGAAAGAAGAACATCTACCATAGCAAAATAATGAACAGAGATCTGTCTGACATCAAAATCCTAGGTAACTTCTAAATAAGCTAACAGAGAACAATAACAAAACCCAGAAGAAAGAAGAAGTATAAAACCAGAAAAAAGAAAACCTTTTAAATCCTAATTTCATAATTATAACAACAAAAGCATTCAACAAAACCTGTAACCATTAATGGAAATTTTTTGCCGAAAATTGAATGAAGAATCTAACAATGAGATGAACACAAAAGGGAAAAAAGAAAAGAAAAGAAAAGAATAAAAAAGAAACGTACCCATTATTATGATTTGTGTAGGGATTAAGCCACTCTTTGATTTTTGAATGAAAATAAAAATAGTTTCAGTAATTTGGAAGAAGAAAAGGTAGGAGAAAGAGCTGCATATATAATGGCAACCCACAAGATCTTTTCACCCTCGGAAATATTTTAATATTCCTAATTTATAAAAATAATCTGGAATTAAAAAATGGAAATTCATCTGACACTATTCTCCCATAAACGAGCAGCAAGTCACAGGATAATTCATTTTCGTGCTATTTTTCTTCACTTTCCCGCGGCTTTGTTGGCAAGAAAAAAGAAAGAAAGAGACAGAGAAAATAAAAACTCATAATTGCTTATAATACAGTGAAGAAGAAGGAATGAAATGATGTGTGAACTGTAACTCTCGGTGTATGTTAGTAATTATCACTCTCTTTTTCAAGTGGCTCATTGCTAAAATGCGCAGATTTGTAATCATGTTAAACATCTTTTTCTTTTTTTTTAACTGTTAAACCACGTAAAGGGTAAAATAATTAACTGAATCAGTAATAATTACAAGGTTCGGAGTAACTTTTTTTAATTTTATTTCTACTGTTTCTAGATTTAAGCCGATTCCGATTCCTAAGATTGAATCGTATTTTTAAGATTCTGATAGGTATGATATTTTTCCTTAATACTGCGTACAAAACCAAAAGATATGATTCCATTTTTAAAATCTTTTTAAAAAACTCTATTTTTATTGTGAGATTCATAACGGTATCGATTCTATCGAATATATATAAGATCTACAGTGTGCTATAAAATCCGTGAGAATATTGTATTTTCTTAACTCTTAATTGCACCAAAAGGAATATAATATTTCAAACGAGAAAATAAAATAAAAGAAGGTAACTGCAAAATATGTATTTTTTAAGAGCGACCATATGGAATATTGTACCATATTAAACTCTTGTCTAATGTTTGTTCTTCTTATTTTAGAATTTAAAAGAAATAAAGAAAAATGCACCCAAAAACTGATTTTTTTGTGAGAAAAAAACATAATTTACAAAACTTAACAAAAAACCCTGAAATGGAAAAAATTGATGATCAAATTATTAGGATGATAGACTCTAGCATTATGGATTTGATATATCCTTATTACATATAGAAAAAAAAATTAAAAAATTATAAGTTAGGGATTGAGTTTTGTCGATGTAAGAGTTGATAAAACATTAAAGAACAAAATGTTAACAAAACAAAAAGGAAAAGCTTTTGATGATTGTTTATAATGGCATTATATTCAATTAGATTCAAGCAATTGAAAAGTAAAGCATAACGTAAATAGACAATAGTGTAAAAATTAACGGTTTTTGTTTACAGATTCTATGGAAATTAACTAGAATTAAGATTCAAAGAATCAAACATAAATGTAGAGAGAGAGAAAGCAAATGATCATAACGTGGAAATAATAACGCTTACATGAAACAGAGTTACAGAGATGACAATGTACTCTCTCTATTACGTACCATTGACCGTACCCTTATTTCTCTTTCCCCAATATTCCATTAAATATATATTTTCTTTTGTTATTATTCTTATAATTCCTCATATTATTATGGTTAACTTTTATTTGTAAACCCTAATTTAATCATCATATTGTTATGATTATGCATTACAAGTTGTATATGCATAATCCGTGTTTTTCAACAACCCATACTATTGGAATTTAATTATGTGTGAGTTTTGACACACTATTTGTGTTTCGTGTTTTTTTTCTTATAAAAAAAGTTGACTTCCATTTGACAAATACTTAAAGGATGTGAATATGTAGAAACGTTTGACTAAACGAACGTATATATGTTCGCAAACATTATCCTAACTATTAAAATGAGAAAATTTTATTTTTCTACTAAAAAATATCTCTTTACTTTTTGACAACTCAAACTTCAACTATAGTAAAACCAATCAAATGGAATAAAAGTTTACATAGAAGAAACACAAGTTGATTTTTAGTACTATGAGTTAGAGTATAGTTTTGTGATTCAAATATCTAAGAATTACATGAACAAAAAATGATTTAAGTAAGCTCTTCAATTTTGCAAAGCTTTCAAGAAGGAAGAAAATGTTATATGGATCTAAAATTATTGACATTTGTACAATCTGATACTATCTCAAATTTTTGTTAATTGAAAGGTTACTAAACATTTCATCGCCTATAACACTGCTTTAGTTTTAGAATGAAGTGCATAAAGACTCTTTCTAATTTTACAAGCTTTCATGCACATGCCTTCTACGGAATAAGAGAAACATATCCAACCTAAGTATGAGTGAAGATCTGATGACTTCCTCGGCCGTCTACGAAACATTAATAACGTATAAAACATGGATTCAAGGTTGACAGTTTGGACACCTCTGACCATACCGACACGAAGTTTACGGACCCAGGTTGAGAGTCCTTAATAACCTTACCTCTTGCACTTCAAATTATGCATGGTGAATAATATAAATACTTTTTCTTACTTTTATAATTAGAAAATAAATTCACAAAAAATGAACTAATTCCCAAACCCAAAACATGAGAATTCTCAGTTAATTTTTCAATATAATCTCTCCTATATTCAATTATGGTTGAGTTAACATATATATATATATATATATATATTTATATCTAGGAGAATTTCCAAAAAATCACATAATAGGAATTTTTTAACAAACAAAAAAATTCACAAAATAGGTAGTTTTTTCAGATTTCACAGCATTAAGCATTTTTAATATGATAAACAGTAGATTTTTTAAAATGAGGGATTTTTATCATAAGAAGTAAATAATAATTTCAGAATTTACATAATTTTTTTACTTTAAGTCTTGATATTTTGCAAATGAAAAATGACAACAAATTCTAGAACCCATTATGAATATTCCATAGATTTTATATACATGTTATTTTTTGTCGAAAAACAGGTGGCATATTTAGTTTGCTTCTGATTTAGTTAGGTACGACATGTTGAATTCGAATTTCATCTTTTCTATTTAGAGAACTTAGGTTATTGATCCGGTTTTGTCGATCTAATATTACTTGTTAACAAAAAAATACAGGTTCCTTTTGTTTTGTTTGCAAATGTGCATAAGATAACATATGAAAAAGAAAAAAAATATTTTGTATATTCAGTTATATAATTATATACATGTGTTGCCAATTTTTCAAAACTAACAACTTTAGAATAAAAGAAATTTTATCCTCCAAATTCAAACTTTGATATATTGTATGATTATTCGAACTTTTACTGTTAGTTAAAATGTCCAACTAATAATAAAGACTCTTTTATTTTAACAATATAAAACATAAAGTGGATTTTGTATATTAGTTTTCTTTAAAAAAAAGAATCATAGATTCAAATCCATTTGGGAAGATTGATTTACGTCTTGCAGTTGATATTATCAATGCATAGTCCCGGACACCGTAAGAAAAACTACGGTCAAAGACTCATAAGACTTACTATGTATAATATATATATATATATATATAACATAAGATATTCAAACAGATAATTTATTACTAAAAGTTAAAATCATTATTTAAAAAAAGAAGTTAAAATCATAAGATTACCGAAAGAGTTAGAAATGAGAAGCGTAAGTCAAACTTTAGTAAAATGTACCCTTTATAATATAAATATAATATAATTAAAAAATTATATTGATAAATCAAAACAAAATTTTTAAAAATGAACAATTAAGGCATAATTTTTTTTCATTATGTTTTAATAAATTATTTTATCAAATTCTCATAATCTAAATTTTTATCTAGGTTTATTTTTATAGATATGATTGCTAAACCATTTAGTCTTCCTTGTGACATAGTTGATCGCAAATAAGACTTTATCAACTTTAGTTTTGAAAAACTTCTTTCAGCTGAAGCAACCGAAACCGGAATAACAAAATCCGATAAGCAATCCATGAGTTTGGATAACAATCTTCCATTCCTTTCAAGTAGTTCAACACTTCAACGAGTTTCTTGCATTCCGCTAGCAATACATCCTTGAGAACTGTTAGTTCAAAATACAACTCATCTCCAATAACATCTGAATGATTTCCATGTTTTAAAAATACTTCAAGGTTGGTACAAGATGTCTTCAAGTTATCATCACTTGCTCACTTCAGTTTCTCTAAATCAAATAGGAAAGCAAAGGTTTGTTCGTACTTTTGAAATTGCTCAAACCTTGTCTTAAGAGAATGTAGAGCTTGATCCATGACTTGGTTGAAATAATTTATTCTAAAGCTTTCTTCTGGAGATAAATTCACAGTTTCATCAACTATCTCTGATTCTTCACCAATTTTTCTTTTTCTTTTGATAACACGTTTTTCCTTTTGTTGAAAATATACCTTCAATTTCCATATACTCTGCAATTACTTTAGCATCTGATTTTGCACTCTCAAAACCACTATCTCTATAATTTTGGAAAAAAGAAACAAGTCCCTTTAACTGGGAAAATGCAACTTCAATGTTCATGTCTTCTAACTGCACACTCTTGCTTACAATGTTGACTGCAAAGTGAACTTTGTACCAAATCACCATAGAAAGTAAAAATTCATAATTTTCAATCCTATGTGTTTCACTTATCGCAAGACACTCAGTATCACTTTGGGCTTTTGGATCATCATTGTTTTCTGCTATATGAATCAGAGCATTTCTTATTTTTGGAGCTTGAAATCTTACTGGCTTGACACATTCAACATGACTCTCCCACCGAGTTTGCGATAAATTTTTAACTAACAAACCTCCCACTACATCTTCCAATGTCTTCCATCGCTTAGTCGAAAATGCAAATAGACAATAAATTCGTTGAATTATCCCAAAAATGAAATGGCTTTTTGAGAAGTGGTTGCCATATCACTAAGAGCAAGATTAAGACTATGACAACCACATGGTGTATAAAAGGCACGTGGGTTGACGTCAATAAATCTCTTTTTTACTCCTTCATGTTTTCCCTTCATATTGGATCCATTATCATATCCTTGTCCTCTCACATCAGCAACACTTAAATTCAGAGCAACCAACACCTTCTGAATCTCACTAAAAATCCCTTCACCAGATGTATCATCAACTTTCAAAAATGTAAGAAAAAATTATTTTATCTTAGTCGAACGTGGTGAAACATCAACACATCGAAAGATAAGTGTCATTTGTTCATGATGACTAATATCAGAAGTGCAATCAACAATAACAGAAAAATATTTTGCCCCTTGAATCTTTTTTATGATCATGTCCTTGACTTGATTAGTTATTCCTTTTATCAACTCATTCTAAATTTATTACTGAGATAATGATAATGAGATTCACCATCTTCAAACCGTCTAGCATGTTCTCTCATTACCGGATCTCATTCAACCATCATGTCAATAAAAATTAAGAAGTTTCCATTACCGTCCACTCTTAGCATTTTGTTTTTTTTCCACGAAATGCTAAATTATGTTTGGCAAGAGTTTTTACCAAGGAAAAAACTCAAAGCATCACATCTTTCCAATGATTCCTCTCTTTTTTGAGTTCTTCTTGCACATACTTATCAACTCAAGTTCCATCCACTAGTCTCATGCTTCTTAAGTCTTTCCAAAATATTTTTCCATTCACCAAATCCTTTAGATGTGAGATAACTTGGATTTTTGTCTTGAGTGAACAACTTACAACAAAAACAAAAGACTTTATCTGATGTTTTTGAATAAACTAGCCAACGCCTATCTTGTTTCTCTCTATTACTCAAATCGCTCAAAAAATATGCGTGGGAGAAATGTTGACCATTAGTCTTATCTCTTGGAAAGTTGAAATCAATAGCATATCTTGTTGCATGACCTTTTCTAACCTTAATAAGTCTTAATTCGGAATCAACTTCTCCCCAATTTTCTAACCATACTCTTCAAAATCATCATTTTTCCCATCTATATTCACTTGTGTCCCTTCTTCCTCTGTATTGAGATTTTTATCCTCTTCTATGTTAACATTCTCATCCTCTTTTCGGTTGATATTATCATCCTCCTTTTGTTCATTAACTTCCACAAAATCACTAGAACTTTCAGGTTTTGTAAGAAACTTGATTAAAGAATCTGCTTGTGATTTCACAAATGCGTCATCTTTATTTTTCTTTTGTCTTTTTTGCACTCCTGATGGATATTTTCTTGAAGACATGTTTCTAAAATTTATAAAAAATAATTATTATATAAAAGCTATTTAGAATAATTATGAAAAAGTTGAACAACTTACAATTAAGAAGATGAAGTAAAATATTGGATTAGCTCAAAAGAACAAACGAGATGAAAAGTTTGTTTGTAATTTGTTAATGTGTAAATCATGGTAAACCTTAAACAACTATTTATAAGTTTAGGTTTTTATTTTTTCTATTGTATTATGAATTTCTTTTTCTTTTTTTCTTTTCCTTTTGGAATAGCAATTCTTTTATTTTCTATTTTTCAAATCTAATTAACAATTTATGTTTTAATTTTTTAGAAATTTTCATTCTTTATACAAACTAACAATTTTCTTTTTTGGTTTTTAAACGTACATACAATATATTTTTACAATAAATTTAAAAAGAAAAATTTCTATTATTCACCATCAAGACTTAACTCTGACGTTGCAATTAAATTAAATGATTTTAACCATTTTGTTACATTAAATTTTTGGTATTAGGGGCTCCAAAATTTTATTTATTTTGGAGCCCTAGACAAATAATTTTTTTTTGTTAATAGGCACGCCACTCCTATAAAGAGTAAAATAGGTTTTATAAAAAGATTTTCGACATAGACAGAAAGAAAGTGGTAACAAGTGTATGAATAAACCAGAGTTAGAAAGTGACTAAAGAGAATGGTTAGAGAAGAAACAAAAAAACAAGTAGCGGCCAACTGAATTTAATGGAGAGACTGCACGCACATGCTTAAGCGTCGTGCTGCATCACACCCAATTCTTAGCTAATCTACTGCGGCCGAACCTACCTCTCTTACTGTGTTCCCTCTTCTTTCTTCTCTAGCCCACTTGTTCATCTCCAACCTATTTTTAATTTTATTTGCTTTACATTAGTGTACAACTTTTCCTTTTGAGTTTCAGTGTTGGAGTACGAAATATTCATTTGATTGAAATTTTCTAAATTGGTAACTACGTCCTACTATTATTGATTTAAAATAGTGCAAAACGAGTGAGTCAAAACGCTAAATTATTGGTGTATCTTTTCTCAGAAATTTACAGAAGATCCTTTATTACTTTTACTGTGTAAATGACAGATATAGATTAGCCCACATTGTCGCAACTCAATATTATACACATGGTTATTCTAAGGTAAATAAAAAACATTCATGAACCAACGAAGGAAGAAACGAATCTTGACTAGTACATACTTTATATTTGTGTGTGTTCGAGGTCGTTGGTCCAAAATGTTGCTTTTCAAGATCGCAGACAAGGGTTTAACTATAAAGAGAAGAGGAGAGTTAAAAATTATAATAAATAAATATAAATTAGGTTTGTCCGAATCGAAGTGATGTGAAGGTGACCATGTTCCTTATGGTTTTGTCTTGTCGAGATACAAAGCGCGGGGCTCTATATCAGTCACGTATATGGACTAGTCACTACTTACTCACCAACTTGGATTTTCTCTATTGTCTTTCTATTTTTTTGGTCAAATTTGGGATTTTTGTTTCTCTTTATATTATTGTTTCTGCTTTGACTCATGTATAATATATTTTTATAATATGCATTAGTTTGCATGGTCATGAAATTAGCGTTAATGGTATAGGTAGGTGGTGGAGAGTATTTAACGGTAAGAAATGCAATAAGCAATATACATACTAAAATAATGAAAATGGCACGAACTGGTGTACAGTAAAATGAATAAACAAAATTGACATGAAGATTAGTTATATGTGAATATAACTGAGTTACGTTCTTTGGTTTTGTTTTCTTCGATATTTTGTTTGATCGATTCAAATTATCAAGTGGTATGCCATTATAATTTACTCACTTTCAAAGATTTCGGTAGGAAGAGGATTATATACTTGTTCCCGAATTCGAGTATTTATTTGTAGTGATATAGGTTTTTTTATATCAACAATTAAAGCGGTAATATGTAATCTAAAATTCAATGTCATAATCTAAATGATATTGTGCTAGACACACAATTTTGTAGAGTTTTACTTCGGTAAAAGAACATAAATATAAACATTTAACTATTTAACTAAATATTTAGGTGAAATAATTATATTTTATTTAGTATTCTAAATTTAGAAAAAGTCTCTAAATTTTTTTAATATGCAAATCCGTTTGAAGTTATTTTCTAAAGTAGAATATTAGTATGGATTATCAAAAAGTTATTATTGCAAAACCTTTGAAATTCTAGTTTGGTTTTATTCTTTTTCACAAAATATCATTTTTAAATATTATCAAATTTGACCTGATTGATATTACAACGTCAATATAAATACAAAACAAACTCTATTTTAAATTATGGTTGCTTTTATTATATCTTACATATAAATATAAAATTGTTGCTAAATGATATTTTTTCTTATGAATACTGATTGTTATATCACTAGTTATAATGTTGTATAATAAATATTTTCTTCCGTATGGCAGAAGGGAGTTTGGACCATAAAGTTGAGGGGCAAAAATGTTGTGGCCGACCTATGCAACATAATTTTCATGCGAATTCAAGGAAGTGCGACCTGCAATCTCTACATTCATGTTTTTTATTATTTTACTTTATAACATTTATCATGTTAATCGACATGTGTAAGGTAAATTTTTATATTTTCTAGTTTGAGATGCCAATTTAAATTGAATTCTGTATATTTTCTCATTTAAATTATTTATCTTTTTGGCTTCTTATGTGATTGCATAACAAGTTATTGATTTATATACTTGACATATTGTTATTCACATATACAGAGGTGAATTTATTGTTATATATAATAAGGGAGTTCTATTTTAACTCAATGTAAAGTTAAATCTGGTGGACGAAATTAAAGTGACCAGTTCTTAAACCATTCTATGTCTGAGTTAAGTCTTAAAATGTTCTGTTTGTTAAAAAAAGAAATTCAAGTCCTGTTGTAATCTTGGTTCACATAATATGTACCTTGTCATGTCTTAGGGAGGAAATAATACTTTTCATGAGAAATATTTTTACAGTAAAAACTCTATAACTTAATACTTGATTAATTAATAAATATTATAAATTAATCAAAAATTTATGATTTCAGCTTGAGCCAATATAGGGTTTGACAATGTTTGATAAAACAATAAGATAATAATTTTTTTGAAAAAATATAATTTCAATAATATTATAAATTAATAACTATAAATTTTAAAGATGTAAATTTAATAAAAGTTAAAATATGAGTGTAATGTTGTTTTTTTTTGTTAATACCAAGCCACAACTTACCGACTTAATAACCAAATTTTTACATAATGTAAATAGTAAAATTCAATTCTTAAATATACAAGTACATATGCTTTTAGTGAATTTATCACCTACCACTAGACTTAAAACTAACTCCATTATTTATTTGTACTTAAAAGTTGAAATTTGGTAACATTTATATCTAATTGCTTTTGTCTGAACCAATCTAATTGATAAAAAATACATAAAATCATATCATACAAAATGATTACATATCTACTTGGGTTTTAGTAAATTGTGGAAGTTAGAGTATAATTATTTGTATAGAAGGTAATTTTATCAAGTTGATATATACTAAATAATAGCTAAATCTGCAAGAATATTTTGAAAGCGCTATTTCAAAAATATGTTTTAGACAAAATGCCTAAATCTCAGTGAGTCCTAATTCTCGCTCGTAATAGCCCAGTTAGAAAACCTCACACAAAATAAACTAAGTCTTAAAGTAAGCTGACTCTGAAATCTAGTCGAGTCAAACACCTCGCTCTAATAAATTCCAAGTCCTACACCTTGTCGAGACGAAGTTCTCGCAAATAATGGAACCGAGTCTCAAACCTTTTAAGACGAGACCAAGTTTCTCACAATATAAACTAATAAACAAAATCTATTCATATCAACCAACTGTTTTTACATGGTCCGAAATGGACCGAATTTGCAAATAGAATAAAAAAATAGTTTGAATAGATGGACCAACTACATACAAAGAAATCGGGGGTAGAACTACAAGATATAGTTATGAAGATCAATATATTCTTCCCGAACTTTATCTTCCTGTAAATTTCCCTCAGAAACTTTTGGAAATATAATGTCCTTGTTAGAGCCATAGATGTTAAAAATCCGAGGAAGAAGAGAAATTAATTCCATATCTCGTATATTAACCTTTGGACGATCGACAGTCCTGGCAGGAGCAAGTGACATATTGAGAAGCACTCTAGGTACAGGAACCTTACGTCGTTGAAGCGATTGGAGCAAAATGTCTATACCAATGTATTGAGCGTACTTGAGCCGGGAAGATAGATTCAACTCAAAATCATTAAAATCAAGCGGGAATTCTCATGAAATTCTCTGATAGTTAACTTGATAATACTTGAGAAGCTTTGAGGTTTTTCAAAACAATAGTCTCATGTAAACACGAATCAATTTTACCTTTGATCTCATCCAAGTTGGTTTGTAGCAACGATATAACCGAGTTAGCTTTCTCGGGAGCCTTGAAAGCAACACGCCGATCCTCCTCGGCACACTTCAAGTTGTCCTTCAAAGAGGATATATCCTCGGCTTGCTTAGAAGATTTCTCATTCTCCTCCAGCAATTCGGCTTTAACTTTGGGAAGTTCAATTTCCTCTTTCTTTAACAAAATTTGCCTCAACAACTTCAAGGTGAGACTTGTCGGCGCAGTCAACCAAATTGGCTTTCTTCTGAGTGTTCTCATATGTAGAAGCTTGAAACCTCTCACGATCAAGAAGGATGAAGTTTGAGTGGGCAACGAGCTAAATAACAAATTGAATATATTAGTTAATGCTAAATCGCCTGATAATTGAAAGAATATAGAAAAGAAATGAGTTAAACCTTGACAGTCTCCTCATATTCCTTTTGATTCACCATATGGTGAGGCAATTCCTCGAGCGTGTTCCTGATGTGATGCATCATGTCAGCATATGCCATCTAGAAGGAAAAATGGGAGACGACAAAGTAAAATCACACTGAAAGATGATGTCAACAACAATGTTCCCCTTTTTTGTTAAGGACATCTCAGAAGAAAGACCTTCTGCACGTTTACGTTTAGTAGCTCCCTTGAAATGGCGAGAGTGGTTGAGCGACCTGGCTACACCGAGCAACGACTGATTGCATGAGATCAAGTTGAAATTTGATGACCACACTCTTTCCTTTTTGACACCAAGTCCATGGTCGAAGTGTCTGCCTTCTTGGCAGTTTTCTTGTTCTTTGAAACCTTTATCTTCTTTTTCTTTTAAGAATGAGAGGCTTCATAACTCTAAGCAGTCTATACCAGGTCTAGATAAATAATATTGATCAGAGAATTAGTAGAATCCATACTGAGATTAGTTATCTCGGTACGAAAGTCACCTACGATATTCGAGGCTGAGGAAGGCTCCCTTCTGCTGGAGTTTCTTTAATCTCGACAAGTCGAGAAAGCTCTTCATCAAGAACATCGTCTATGTTACCCACAACTTCGGGCATCACAAAATCCTCGAGGCCCATGGAGTTTTGAAAAGTCCTTGTTAAAAGTCATAATTTAGTATTTACAGCCATAAGAAAGTAAATGATCGAAAAACAAAATTAACCTTTAGAAAACAAGAAGTAGTCTGTCTAATGATACTAGTTGGTAATCTTTTCCAGCTACTGTGGCGAACTCCAAGAAGCTTTTCCACCAAAACTTGATAGTTTCCTATAGGAATCCGAGACAACGAATATTTCACTGCAAAAGAAAAATTCACATAATAGCTTCCAAGTCGCCAAAATAAAATCATCGAGTTTTGAAACACCTAAAAATCTATCGGTTTTCTTCGACCAAACAATTTGAAAGTCCAGCAGTTGGTGAGCAAAAAGGTGTACGTCGGGAGGAACAAAGAAGTAACGATATTTCCAATCCATAACCTTGGAAGTAACATCATCCAAAAAGCGAAGGCCTTGCTTGACCTTAACATAAAATGCCCCTTTGGGAGGCTTGTTCGCTCAAAAAATTGTCATAACTTTGAATAAGCGAGTAGTGACCTCTACCATGGATTCGCTCCCAAAAATCAAAGTGCCAAGGATGTTCATTATCCCAGAACATCCAAGCTGGGACATAGCAATCTTCCGAGTTGAGCAATACTTCGAAAGAAGATCAGAAATCAAAAGCCACATCTTGGTCTCTGTAAACCACCAATCATAAATGGCAACAAAACTATCTGGAGGAGCCCATAACATATTATTCGAATTTGGAAGTCAGCGTTCTTCAAAGCCAGACATGCGCTGAAAACCTTTTACAGTTTCTTTGGAGTAAGCCAACTCGACACTTTTCACTCTTGTAATACTCTCTTTGCTTACTTAATTGATCAGAATCCTTACCAGTTTTCTTTGTTAAATCAAAGAGTTGGATCGAAACCTAAATGCTAGATCATACTCGAACAAATATAGCTTTTTTTTTTCAACGGATGCTTATATTCATTCATCTTAAAACTATAACAGTGACAAAAATGTACAAATGATAAATCATGAATGAGCCCTCTACATACACTACATGTATAGAATTTGTAGCTATAGTTATTGTTAGATTATGAGTTTCCAACTTAAAAGTAGTTGGTAATAAGTGAAAAGACTCATATCTTATATATTAGAGAGAATCCTTTCTAATTTTTGATATGTAATAATATTCTTTAATAGTTGTGACCCTTAATTCATCTATAAATTTTGTGTGAATATTTGAAAATTTTGTATGATTTTTCATAACAAATTATAAAATATAGACAACAAAATCATAATTTTAAACCAGCAAAACCAACATCCTTGCTTCACCATAATCTTTACATCTGCAAAATGCTTAGTCCAGTTGTTTTCTTATGGTATGAGGTCCACGTCTTTTTCATAAATAAAATTTTCTAGAAGCCGAATAATCACCGCCAATACAATGATACATTCATGCAGTTATCATGAAATTCATATGCATGATCGTAACATTAAAAAAATGACAAGAGGACCTTTAATAAATTAGTGGCATGCATTTTTTAAAAAAGCATTGTTCTCTAACTTCGTCGGTGGTTAAAAGCTGCAATTTCTTTTAGTTTTCATTGTTATATAAGTTACATCTCTTGTTATCACTTGTGATCATTTTTCTTTTCCTTGTAAATATTTGAGCCACATGTTTTAACTTTTCTCACCTTCATTTACATTCTATTAGTTATTGGTTACACGCTTTAATAAACAAAGACAGAAAAATCTACTATTACAACCAATTACTGTTTTTTCTTGTCTTTTTTTTGGATGTATCTATAGCAAATCCTTTCTAATATTCAAAACGATATGTTTCAAAGTTATGTATGGCAATTGATTAATATATATGTGATAATTCAACAATTTCACACAACGGGTTTCATGAAGTTAATTTTTTAAATAAAAGTTTGTTTTTAAGATACAATCATTAATATAAACCAAAATTGGCATATAGTATGAGTTATACAAACAAAATGGTCCCCAACCCTAAGACTAGGTCTTATCAGATAGCCTTTTAAGCCTATGGAATCTACCGGATTCTTGGTTCAACATCAGTTTAACTTTTACTTAATACTCTAATTAATTATTATTATATTTAACCTGTTATTAACGTACTAAATAACTGTCTTCCTTAAGCCATTATGTAATAGAATTTGTTAAATCAATTACTATAAGATATTATGAGTCAACGGTCAACTATACCACCGTCCCTTTTTTGTACCTAACTGTATAAAATACCTTTTTAACTAACTAACATCTTTACTTCTTACTTTAACAATTAAATTTAAGATGCAGTAAATAATACTTTACTAACTCTGAAGAATTCTGTAAATATAAATGCAAATTCTGCTTAATTAATTGAAATTGGAATATAAGCTCAGAAATAGATATATATATATATATATATATATATATATATATATATATATATATATATTCGTGGAGTTTTGTATATAGGTTTTCAACTAAAAAACGACAGGAAATAAAACTTAAAAGATGCTTGAAAAACATAAATTTAACATAAAAGACACTGTATTTCTTAGAACTTTTTTGAGTAAAAAAATAAGTAAAATTAACTTAAAAAGAGAGAATTAGCGGAATAATAAAAGCGGAGTTGCACGCGACGTGAGGCAGACCCGTGAGTCAGATTTTCATGTGGAGACAGAGTGGCAGTCACGCACGTGTCACGTGTCTTTCTTTTAAAAATACTATTAAATTCTTATTTTTTCTCCCCTAAGTGAATAGTACAACTATTTTTAAAACACTCGTCGTTTGACCAATAAATTATATTGATGGTAATTGCATTATACACGACAGCTGAAAAGAAGGTAAACTAATTAGTCGACAAATGAAATAAAAAAAGAATAAGGAAGAGAGAAAGAGAAAGTCTCTTGGAGGAAACGAAGAGACGTCGGTCGGTACGAGACTATAAGGCTCCACGTCAGACGCAGCTGTAAAACCCATTTTCAGACTCTCACTTTTGCTAACGTGTACTCTTTTTTTTGGCCTCGTGTTTTTCTTTCTGTTGTTAAAGGTTAAAAAAGAAAATGGTTGCAACTAAAAGTGTTGCATTACAACTTTTTGATTACGTATAAAATTAAGGCTATTATTCATTGAATATGTTAATTTCTCATTCACTTTTGATACGTAGTTTTATTGTATAAACGCGAGAGAATTATTCATTCGAAATGTTGACTTTTATTGCTAAGAAAAGTATCGTACTTTTTTTTTCTCTATACAAGTCTTACACCAAATAGTAAAACATGAAAATAACTCACTTTTATGTTCTCTTTCTGGCACCCTAACTTCTTTTTTTCCCCTTTTTTGGTTGAAATGTTAAGATATTCTTGTCGGCATAAATGTTAGTGTGTGTCATTTTGATAGCCCCCTTGTATAAAGTGATACCATGATATGAAAAATTGTGCCTAGTTATCAAATACTTTTTTTGAGAATGTGATTATGGGGAAAATATGTTTTTTCTTGTTTTGTATTAATGAGTCCTCGAAATGGATACAATACTTCAGCAAAAAAGAGAGTAAAATTCAAGTTGTATACTGATTCGTAACAAGAAAAAGACAGGTTTAATATATAGACTACAATATCTTCAAAGATATTGTCTATCTACTGTAGATAAATTAAATTTTATGTTATCCGCCAAGCCAGTTTAAATTTTGTATAGTTTTAGATAAACCGTTAGTATTCCTTATACAAATTATTTTATTTAAATTAATATTAATAATTTATATATATAAGCCATGGCCATTCAATTTTTTTACTCAGTTTCGATTGTTCTTTTTTATTTCTGAAAAATAGTAACCAAAGAGTACAAAGAAAAATTTGATTTAGTTTAATTTGATTTCGATTTCAATTCTTTTGATTCTGAAAATGTGATAGCTAATGGGTACCTATTAAAATTTGGTTCAGTTACAGTTTCAAAAGATAGAACCGAAACAGTCCTAAAATAATATTAGTTTAGCTCCAAATAGTTATTTAAAAAAAAAATAAAAGTAACTAAATATCCAAAAATAATTAAATGTATTTCAGTAATAACTAGTTTTAGTTTCTATTTGGTAGCTTTCGACTTTCGAAATCGAAGCGAACCAATAATTAAAATTACCTAAATTTTAGAAGCAAATAATTCTTTTTAAAAATCAATGCCAAATTAAATTGAACCAAAAGCAAAGTTTATTTAAAAATTAAAACTATAATATTTTAAAAATAAATCGAAATAGAGCCAGACCAAAATTTTAAGATTGGTTCAACTTAGTTTTCTGATTCTGATTATTATGCCCAGAGTATTACTTTTCATCTCTTACACATAGTATACCAAATTTCTTTTTATTCATGATTAAACTAAACAACATGCAAATGACTCTTAGCCTTGTAGCAGTCGGTAAATCCACATAAGTCAGCTCATTTGCATAACTTGAGATCGAGTCCCCTTGCCTACATTATGTAGGAATTTGGCTATTGGGACCGACCAGTTATGGCCTAATATAAATTATCGTTGACAAAAAAAAACTAAGCAACATAGACTTTCAAATTTAATAATTTTTTACTGGTAATAGTGATTAATTTTTTTTTGTGACAGTAATTGTATGGGTAATAATGATTTTAATTATAATTTTGTATTATTTAATTATTTTCATTAAAATAAATCAAAGTCGTACGTAATTAATAGATCAAATAACAAAAATTTAAGATAACTTTTAAATAATATTTTTGTATCTATTAAAGCAGAACCTGAAAATGAATTTCGTTCAACACTATCTCTAAATAGTAATGATTTTGAAATCTACCTAATGAAGTTATCTTAAGAACATATCTACTTGAAAAATATTATCTACAAAAATATACTTGGTTGATACGTAAACCAGATGTTTCATTCAAATACAGATTTATCATATGTATATATAAACAATTCAATAATTATCGTGATATTTTTATGACTACAACAGTAATAGTTGTATTATCTTAGACAACTTTGTAGCAGTTGTAGCTCTTAACTAAGTTTAGGTATGAGTGTTTAGGTATCTGTTCAGGTTTGGGTTTGGCTTTTTTTAGATATCGGGGTTTTTAATTTAAAAAACATTAAGGTATTTCTATTTTTTGGTCGGGGTACGGTTCAGATATAGATTGGATTCAAGTTTGGCTATTTATATATAAATATATATAAAAATTTAAAATAAGTAAATATTTAATAGAAATAAGTCTATAAAGGTTTAAATTTAACTAAATATTTCGGGTATCCGTTCGGTTTTTAATTCGGTTCCGGTTCGGGTTCGGATTCGGTTTTTTGAGTATATAAGTATATGATCATTAGGATATTTTTTTCGAGTTTAGTTCAGGTTCGATTCCTCTTTTTTAGGTTGGTTTCGGTTTGAGTTTCGGCTATTGGTTCTTATGTACTGGCCTAAGGGCATATTTAATGGTGATACTTTAATAAGTATCTAAAAAATTGTTTAGTAATAAATTTAATAAAAAGTATTATTGGTCTCTATGAAAAGTATCAATTGGTCTCATTGTATAGAGACATATTCAAGCATAATTTCACCATTTTTTAACTTTTTTTTTTATTACTTTTTAATTATATGAGACTCTCGTAGTATCACTATTAAACATGGTCTAACTAAGAAAAATAAAACGTCATTTCATCCTTCTATTAGTAAATAGCCCAACATTACATTCACATTTAATCATCTTAGTTTGTTTATTATTACATAAATATAACACACATGAAGAAAATGTGCCGTCATTATAAGCGAATAAAAAGAGTCACATGTTTCTTCAGACACAATTTAAGACTCAAATCTTCTTTTTATTTTTAATTGTTTTTGTAATTATTACAGGTGATTTTCAGCATATTTAAAGACAGATAATACGTGAAAACGTAGAGATTGAACGAGAAGCTAAAGACTGATAAATATTGAAGAATAAAATACAAAAATGTAGCAATCAGAAAAGATTTGGATAAATCTCCAAAGAGATGGCAACTTGGCTCTCTTTATCAAAATTGGTCCACCTAATCAATCACACTCGCCCACAGTATCCATCTTCAAAACTCTATTTAACTTTATTTAAATAGTATTTTTGTGTGTAAGCTAATTATATCAATTATACACAAATAAACTTGGTATTATGAATAATAAAAGTAATTAAGTTAGGCGAATGAGTGGTCCTATCAGGGCAGAGAGTGGTCACTGGCTGCATACTAAGATTCGACCACACCCTAACCATATATTCTCTTGTACCTCTCACAATCTCTCTTTTCTTCTCCCAACAATGATTTCTCTTTACTGAATACCATAACTATTTTTGTTCTTCTTGTTACCCTCAACCTAATATACGACAGAGTTATAGTACTACACAATACATATGTTGTTAACAGTAGCAGAGAGTACAAAAGCTGAGATCTTCCTGTGATCTATATTAGTTGGCTGATTTTTTAAAGGTTATTTGGACTTTATGGTACCAAAATCAACGAGAGCATATGATAAATAACAGAAGATATTTTTGTTTATCATCAACAATTTGATTGATAAGTTCCAATCTATAATTCAAATAAATCCCTAAAACTCCAAACAATATTACATGAAGATGATACGATTTCCTAAAATTAGAATTTTGAGGAAAATATGTAAA
>JAKUCM010008921.1:0-10692 GCA_023374145.1 Lepidium sativum | reverse complement strand
ACCACCCTAAGCGAATTAAAAAATTATGCCCTTTTATTAAAAATTAAAAATGATATAAAAACATATGTTAAAATTAGATAATACAACTTCATAAACTGTTTGTAGAGAATTTTTTTTTTTTAAATAAATTATTGAAATACAATTTTTTTTGCATTTTTTCCTGCAAAATCGGTCATTAAACTTGAATAGTCAAATTTTTCAACCATAGCTGTCTCAATCGACAACAAAGCCAACACATTCAATCTTTCTTGTGACATGGTAGACCGCAAATAATTTTTTATCAGCTTCAACTTTGAAAAACTTCTTTCAGCGATGACGACTGATACCAGAATAGTCAATAATATGCGATAAGCAACTTCACTATTCTGATAACAATCCTCCATCTTTTTCAAAAAATAAATCACTTCAATAGGCTTCTGAACTTCCATTAGTAAAAATTCTCGGAGAATCTTTAATTCCATAAAAAAATCATCACCAATAATGTCTGAAATCATACCATTCTTTAAAGAAACTTCCAAGTTCAAACATGATGCTTTCAAACTGGCCTCACTTTCAGACAGTTTTAAATCAAACAAAAACCCAAAAGTTTGTTCATGCTTTTGGAATTGTTCAAACCTGGATTCCATAGAAACTAGAGCTTGATCTATGATTATGTTGAAGTAATCAATCATGAAGCTCTCCTGCGGTGATGATAACATTTTCATCAACAATCTCTGTGAATCCTTTTAACAATACATTTTTTCACAGAAAATTCAGCTTCAATCTCCATATCAGCTGAAATTTTCTTAGCCTTAGCCTTTGCTTCCTCAAAACCTGTCTCACAATATTTTTGAAAATATGACACAAGCTCTTTCAAGTGGTGAATAGCAGCATCTATATCAATATTTTCTGATTGCATTCTCTTGCTTACTGTGTTGACAACAAAGAGAAGGTCATAACAAATAACCATACCAAACAAGAACTCAAAACCTCCAATTCCATGTGTTTCACTTAGAGCAAGGGATTCAACATTACTTCGTGTTCCTGGGTCGTCACTACTTTCAGCCAAATAAAGTAATGCTTCTCTGATTTCTAAGGCTTGAAACCTTATTGCTCTGACACTTTCAACATGAATTTCCCATCATGTCTGTCAAATGTCCCACCTATTTGTTGATGAAGAAAATAAGCAATTTATCGTTTGAACGATTTCGAAAAAAGACACATCTTTTGTGGAAGAAGATGCTATTTCCCATAGCACAAGATTAAGACTGTGACAACCACATGGTGTGAAGAATGCCCTTGGATTAATTTCTAGCAACCTCTTTTGAACCCCCTTGTTCTTTCCTTTCATATTGGATCCATTGTCGTATCACTGTCCTCTCACATCACCAATGTCTAACTCTAGTCCAACCAATGCATCTTGGTGGTGAAGCAAAAAGCCCTTCGCCTGATTTATCTTTGACAATAAAAAATATCAAAAAAAATTCCTCGATCTTGGTTGACATTGTAGAGACATCCACACATCGGATAACCAAAGTCATTTGCTCTTTGTGGCTAATATCCGGAGTGCAATCAAGAATTATGGAGAAATACTTCGAATCATGGACTTCTTTATGATCATAACTTTGATCTCCATAGTAAGCATTTCAATCATTTCATTTTGAATTGTGTGATTAAGGTAATGGGCGTAGATTTCCTTCTTCTTAATTCATCTACCATGCTCCCTCATCACTGCATCAAACTCAGCAATCATCTCGATAAGACCCAAGAAATTCCCATTATTCGCTTGACCAAGTTTCTCGTTATCTCCACGAAAGGCCAAATTTCTTTGAGCTAGAGTTTTCACCACTACAAATATTCTCAATAACACTTCTCTCCAATGCCTTTTCTCTCTATTTAATTCTTCTTGAGCATGCTTATCAATGGTCTAATTTTTCTGTAATCTCAACTCCAACTCTTTCCAACGTGTCATGGATATAACATGATCATGTGAAACTTCATGTTCTTTCAGCATTTTTTGACAAGTTTCTTCAATCATTATACCCCGTGGTTGTCAAGTTACCACCACATTTTTCATGCTTAAATAACTTGCAACCTAAAAAAAAAGGTTTATCCAAAGCTTTTGAGTATTTCAACCATCGCCTGTATTTTTTTCTCCATTTACCATGTCTCTTCTGTAGAATGCATGCGAAAAATGCCTACCAAGACTGTCTTTCGGAAACTGATAATGATTTGATAGTCTCATCATAGGACCCTTTTGAACCAACAAATCCCTCAATCCCATATCAACGTTTTTCCAATTTCCCAGATCAGAAATATCTTTCTCTTGCTGTTCCTTTTCCTCTTCACCTTGATTTTTAGTCTAATCTTGATGAGTCTCTTTACATTCATCTGAATTCTGAAGCTCATTATTCTGACCCATATCATCTACATGCCCATCTTCATTTTCTTCTCTTTGAGTAGCTAATTTCTTCTTCTTATTTCTGTTTTCAGCTCCCGATGGTTGGCTCATTTTTATTTCACATGGTTTGCTTTTGCTTACTCCCGACGGTGGCATTTTGCTTTTGCTTTTGTTGTTCTCTGCATACACCTGTCAGCACATAAACAAAAATCAAATTTAATAATCCACCTGTCCAAAACAACAAAACTTCAAGCACAAAAGAACGATTATGTGTAAAACTGATACATTAGCAATATAGCATCATCAATTATCTAAATAGCAAAAAGCGAGAGAAGCTGTTTTGGCTTTAGTGCCCAGCACTGTTAGTGCTTGTGCTTGACCAAGTCACCACTCACCAAGATGACTAAAAGAAACTTAAACTATTTTCTTTGATTATTTTATGAATAATTTACCATTGTTTATTCCTCTAATAGCAAATCTATGATCAATTGATCACTCATCTTCTTCTTTCTAATTAAGTAATAACTAATAAATCACTGCACATATTGACATACCTTTTTACGAAAACTTGAAGATAATGATCAATTGATAATTGATGAATTTGTTGAAGGAACTAAAAAAAGGAGTTGAATTCTGTAACTAAAAACTCTGAAGAAGGAGAAGGTGAAATAATAATTTGTAGCAAAAGGCCAAGAGCAAGAAGAGATCTTTCACGAGAGAGTCGTCGACTATTCATCTTCCTTAGGTTTAATTAAATTGTTTTCTAACATAAGATTTAAAATTATCAAAAAGTCATCTAACAATTATTTTATATAAAAAAAACCCAACTAATATTATTCTTAGTTAAAGAGACCTACAAACTAAAGTGTATCCATATTAATATATATAGATATATATATATATATATATATATAACTAAATTTTTTTAAAATAAAATATGCCCCTAAAAAATGGTTGCCCCAAGCAGCCGCTTCATCTGCTTGCCCTCTAAACCGGCCCTAGGAAAGATAAAAGAGATTTTAAGATATGAACTTTGGCTATAAATTGGGATCTTGTCGATCTAATTATAGGAGTAAGCTTAACAAAAACAAAAATGCGACGGTAGCCTGCATTTTGTTTTCCGAAACAGCTTTTTTTCCTAGGTATTTTTAATGACGCTTGGCTTTGGAATTTTACGTCTTCCTCTATTTCACGTTTTAAAGTTGTTCTCTATTTCTGCCCACATTTGAAACTACAAATAATCATTCACACTCCCTCTCTCAGCTTTATATGCTCAAATTTGCATAACGCCTACTGCCTACATGCTTTATTTGATTCGTTTTTCTCCAATTTCGTATAGTTTCTGCAAAATTTGTGGATCTAGATCAATAGTTTTGTTGCTTACACTTTTCAGTCAAATTCTCTGTTGGTTTTTGTCGTTTCATTTTTGGATGTGGGCCGAGCCACTTGGCCCAATTAGCAATTGATTTGCGAATGGGTGCGAGGTTTAGCGCAGGCCCATCTTTTTCTTTAGCCCGTTTTTTGTTGCTGGGCCGATTTGTGGCCCAACAATTAAGAAGAATGAATTGGCCCGTGTATAAGGCCAGATTCATCTTCTTCAAAGAGTGCACGCGGGTTTTACAGAGAGAGAAAGATAGAGACGCCATTGTTACAGAGAGTAGAGCTCTCAAGAAGAAACACTATACAAGTTCTTTAGTGGATTCCAAATTCATATCCGAAGAGAGATGTACCCGTCGATGGTTTAATCGACGGGGAACTCTATAACTCGCACCTTGTCTTTCATCTCCCTCAAACTCCTTCTTCCTCTAAATCGAACTCAAGATCACACAGATTAATCCGCATTGAATTTGAGACATCGAACGAGCTTATGCACAACAATTGGTATCAGAGCCTGTGTTCAAGAAAGTGAATAACAGCATAAAGCTCAGAGTTCATAAAGGGAGGAGTACAAGAATAGGAACACTTACTTTCGGAAGTCATTGCAGATCCTCGTCTTCTACTCTTGAAGACGTGAAGAGGTCTGGAAGATCACATACATTGATTGGTACCTCACAAGGAAATTACAGAAGGTATTAGTACTTTACTTGCGTAACAAGGAAGACTTAAAGTAACAAAATTGTCAAAGTATTCAAAGATTTCAAGCATGGAAGTCATATCGGGAAAGTTTGAGGTGGAGAAGTTCGACGGTAAAGGAGATTTCAGATTATGGAAATACTGAATGCTAGGACAGTTTGAGATTCATGGCCTTCTCACAGTAATTGAGAAAGATCATGAAGAAGTATGGCCAATGGAGGAAGTATCTGTGACTGACAAAGAAACAGGGAAAGAAATCAAAATCGGCAAGCCATTGTCAAAGGGTCCTCAATGGGAGCTAAAGGATCGAAGAGCAAGGAGCCTGCTCGGACAATGCCTATCTAACTCGGTATTGAGAAAAGTAATGAATGAAGCTACAACATTCAAGCAATAGAAAACACTAGAACGTGATTACCAAACCAAGACTAAGGCTAACAGAGTCTACTTAAAGAGACAATTTTCTCTATACCGAATGGATGAGGACAAATCAATTGAAGAAAATCTTGATGTGTTCCTAAAGCTGATAGGAGAATTAGAAAGTCTAAAGGTTACTATTCAAGATGAAGATCAAGCTATTGCATTACTAAATAGCCTACCACCTCAATATGATCTGCTTACACACACATTACAATTCGGAAATGCAAGGACACCCTAACTATGGATGATGTAATAACTGGAGCATATGGAATGGAGTCAAATCTAAGACAAAAGAGGTTATTAAGGAAGAAAACACATTCAGAAGGGTTGACTGTTGACAGCAGAGGTAGAACAGACAAGAGAAATGTAAAGAGTACAGCGAAGAACAGAGACCGATCAAAAAGTAAAGATAGATCTAAGTCTAGACCAAAATAGAACAATGAAGAAATCAGGGCATGTTGGATATGTGGAGACGAAAATCACTGGAAGCATGACTGTCCACAAAAGAAAAATGGGAAAGGAAAGGAATCAGCAAATTGTGCAACAAAAGAATCAAAGAGTTTAGCCTACACTGCAAGTCTAATTGCAACAACCGAGGAATGGGTAATGGACTCAGACTGTACCTTTCACATAACACCTAGAAAGGACCTAATCACAGACCTAATTGAATTAGAAGGAAACAAAGTCTACATGGGAAACAACTCATACTGCTCAGTCAAAGGAATTGGCAATATCGTGATTGAGAACAAAGAAGGTAACTTAGTTACCTTAAATGGTGTGAGATATGTACCGAAAATGAGCAGGAATTTAATATCATATGGTCAACTGGAAGAACTAGGGTGTTATTATCAAGGAAAGGATTTCAACATTCAGTTTTACAAAGAGAATGGTGATAAATTCCTGTCTGGAAAATACCAGAATGGTTTATACTTCCTAGATGGAAAAGTATTAAGTACATAAGTCAACATAGCAAAGGGAACTATTGACACGACTACTAGGTGGCATCGAAGACTAGCTCATATGGGAAAAAGGTCAATGGAAACTCTAGTAAGAAAAGACCACCTAAGGAAAGGAGATGTAAAAGCTATGGGGTTTTGTGAAACATGTGCATTGGGAAAAACTCATAGACTTAGTTTTCAGAAGGGAAAACATACCTCAAAATGTACTTTAGAGTACATCCATTCGGATTTATGGGGATCACAGAGCACTACCCCTAACATATCAGGTTGTCAATATTTCATTAGCTTTATAGATGATTACTCAAAGAAGGTTTAGACTCATTTTCTAAGGAAAAAGAGTCAGGCATTTCAAGCTTTCAAGGATTGGAAAATGCTTGTAGAAAATCAAACTGGAAAGAGAATCAAATGCCTAAGGACTGACAACGAACTAGAGCACTGTAATAAACAGTTTGATGACTTATGCAAAGAAGCAGGAATTAAAAGGCATAGAACTTGTGCATATACACCACAGCAAAACGGAGTATCAGAAAGAATGAACAGAACTATAATGGAAAAGGTGAGATGTATGTTATCAGAATCTGGTCTAAGTGGAGAATTTTGGGCAGAGGCAGCAAACACAGCAGTTTATATCATAAACAGATCACCAGCAGCATCAATCAATTTTGATGTACCAGAAGAACTATGGTCAAAATATAAACCCGAGTACAATCACCTAAGGAGTTTCAGATGTATATCTTATGTTCATATTACTCAAGACAAGCTAAGCCCTAGAGCTTTAAAGGGAGTTTTTGTTGGTTATGGAACAGAAACTAAGGGGTACATGGTCTGGCTAATCGAAGAAGGCAAGCTGGTAATTAGGAGAGATGTAGTATTCAACGAATATGAACTATACAGAGACTCCATTTCAGGAGAACAAGAATCTAAGGTTGATAAGCAAAACAGTGAAAGAAAATCTGATAGAAGGGTAACCTTTAAAGTAAACCTAGAGGAAATACTGGGTGAGAAAGATCAACTAAAGGGTATGACTAGGTCAGGTGGAGCAAGTCCAGAGTATGTACCAGAAGGCATCAGTGAAGATGGGAGCCGTTTAGACACTGAACATTCAGAAAGTGAAGAGTCTAATCTGGAAGACTACCTATTGGCTCGGGACAGGAAACAAAGGAATATAAGACCTCCATCTAGATATGAAGAAGAAGACCTAGTTGCATTTACACTATCAAGTTCTGAGGAAATAGAACTTGAAGAACCTAAGACCTATATAGAAGCAGTGCATAGCAAAGACAGTGAAAAATGGAGAGAAGCAGCGGATGAGGCAATGGATTCCCTCATCAGAAACAACACATGGATTCTAGTCGATAAACCACAAAATAAAAAGGTAAATGGATGCAGATGGTTATTCAAGCTAAAGCCAGGCATACCGGGAATTGAAAAACCAAGATTTAAAAGCAG
The DNA here is from genome assembly GCA_023374145.1 of Lepidium sativum. NCBI lineage: Eukaryota > Viridiplantae > Streptophyta > Magnoliopsida > Brassicales > Brassicaceae > Lepidium > Lepidium sativum. The sequence goes on along the minus strand of JAKUCM010008921.1, from coordinate 3,414 downwards.
ATTGGTTGCTAAGGGTTATGCTCAGGTTGAAGGAGTAGATTATAATGATATTTTTGCACCAGTAGTTAAACATGTTTCAATTAGAATTCTACTAGCTACAGTTTCAAATTGGAACATGGAACTAGAGCAAATGGACGTGAAAACATCGTTTTTACACGGAAATTTACATGAAGAGATCTACATGAATCAACCAAAAGGCTATGAAGTGAAAGGAAAAGAAAGAAAGGTGTGTCTACTTAAGAAATCTCTATATGGTTTAAAGCAATCACCAAGAGAATGGAATGCAAAGTTCGATGAATTCATGAAGAATCAACAGTTTCAAAAGAGTGAATATGACCCATGCGTGTACTACAAGGGAAATACAGTTGATATTATGATATATCTATACCTATATGTAGATGATATGCTCATTGCATCAACACAGAAACAACAGATTGTTAATCTAAAGAAGCTTCTCAGTAAACAGTTCGAAATGAAAGACCTAGGACCAGCAAGGCGAATACTAGGCATGGACATTTACAGAGACAGAAAGTAGAGTACAGTACAGTTATCACAAGAACAATATATCAAGCAAGTTTTAAATTCTTTTAACATGAGTGATAGCAGGTTAGTCTCTACACCTATAGGGGTTCAGTTCAAATTAAAAAGCATCTCCTCAGATGACGAAGACGCAGAGACTAAGGGAATGGAGGACGTACCTTAAACAAGCGCATTCGGGAGTCTGATGTATGCAATGGTCGGATCACGTCGAGACCTTGCTTACTCCATTGGTATCTTCAGTCGGTACATGTCAAAACCAGGAAAAACACATTGGTTAGCAGTCAAATGGATAATGCGTTATCTAACTGAAATAAGCCTAACATTCAAGAAAGATGCAGATTTGAGAATTAAAGGCTACTGTGATGCAGATTTTGCTTCTGACTTAGACAAACGAAGATCAATTTCAGGGTATGTTTTTACTTTGGGAAATAACACAATAAGTTGGAGATCTAGACTACAGAGAGTAGTAGCTTTATCTACAACAGAATCAGAATACAAAGCACTATCAGAAGCTAGCAGAGAAGCAGTATGGATACAAGGAATATGCGAAGAAATGAAGCTATGTACAGGAACTGTGGAATTATACTGTGATTCTCAAAGTGCTATCTACCTATCAAAGAACAGAATGTGCAGTGAAAGGACCAAGCATATTCAAATCAAATACAACTATATCAGAGAAGTGACAGAAGCTAAACAAGTCAAAGTCACTAAGATTCACACATCGATCAACCCAACATACATGTTTACAAAGGTCATACCTGCTGAGAAGTTCAAAGGCTGCATGCAGTCTTTGAGGATGGAGGAAGCCTAAGGGTCGTTGTGAGAGTATTCCGACATGGAGTTCCAATGTCGGAGCACTCAGATCTGTTGATACCTACACACGGTCAACAGAAAGAAAGAAATTCAGGTTAGTTGGTATTTAAAGAAGGTTTTTAAAAAAAACAGGTTTCAGGAGTTAGGAATCAGGGTTTGAAAAAAAAAAGGAAGAGATCTGAAGGGTCAGATACTCACATGCAAGGTAGGTGAAAGGTCGCGATGTTCTTGGTCAAGATCTGCACCAAACAAGAACAAGAGAAAGGTTAGATCTCAAAAAGCAAAGGCGGAAAAGAAGAAAAGCTCTAGCTTTCTCTGTAAATCTGAAATATGTTGGAGAAGCTAGAATTTTTTTTACTTACCGGTTTCCTGATGCTTGAGTTAAGATCCACCGAAGTTCACCTCATCGCGTTCATTGGAAAGAAAAAAAAAGGGGTCAGATATATTAGAACCGAACCGTCAGATCTGTCAGAAAAGACAAGATACGTGCATGCAAGAATGGTTAAGTAAAGGAAAAGAAATCGAACCATTAGGTCTATCAGAGAAGTGATAGGATCTGCTCATGCATGTATCGGAAAACTAAATAAGAACATTAAAGACGGAGATTCTTACCGGGAAGTCGAGTCATCGCCGGAGGAAGTCGAGACTCTTACACCGGAGCAGAGCTACTGTGAACAACTTTGGTACTCACAGTGAGAAGAGGTTAAAACCCAAGACAGTCACACATCGGAACCTTTTCCGGTGACAAAAGAGAAATAGGAAGAGGAAGAGTCGAGAAGAGCTAAAGAAGGTTCGAGAGAGAATCACAGCGGCTAGGTTTTAGCTCGCGGAGATGAAATGAAGCGTCAAGGTGGAGTGTTGGTGTTTGTCGTTTCATTTTTGGATGTGGGCCGAGCCACTTGGCCCAATTAGCAATTGATTTGCTAATGGGTCTGAGGTTTAGCGCCGCTCCATCTTTTTCTTTAGCTCGTTTTTTTGTTGCTGGACCGATTTGTGGCCCAACAATCAAGAAGAATGAATTGGCCCGTGTATAACGCCAGATTCATCTTCTTCAAAGAGTGCACGAGGATTTTACAGAGAGAGACGCCATTGTTACAGAGAGTAGAGCTCTCAAGAAGAAACACTATACAAGTTCTTTAGTGGATTCCAGATTCATATCCGAAGAGAAATGTACCCGTCGATGGTTTAATCGACGGGGAACTCTATAACTCGCGCCTTGTCTTTCATCTCCCTTAAACTCCTTCTTCCTCTAAATCAAACTCAAGATCACACAGAATAATCCGCATTGAATTTGAGACATCGAACGACCTTATGCACAACATTCTCACTTTTTTTTTTCCCTCTATCTCCCTTATTTTGTTTTCGTTTTCTTTTGAAATAAGTCTTATATCTTTGTCTTTGTTGGTTAGTTCTCTCAATTTAGTATATATAATATCAATAACTAATATAGTTAAAATTGTGGCACTAAATATAAATTACAATTATTGTATAAAATATTTCTGTTTTTAGTGAAATAAAAGGTATAATATCACAAATGTTGTCTTGTATGCCTTTCAAAAAAACTTCCTTTAAATTAATATTTGCTGTTAAAAATTAGTATAAAGAAAATGAAATAAAATTTATAAATATGAGCTTTCACTAATATTTTTATTTGTCAATTATAGTATCTCTATATGCTAATTACTATTAGCTGCCAAATTAATAATTTATTACAAAATAAAATAGGAAAGTATATTTTCATAATTTAAAAATTACATTTTATCAATAAAAATTAAGAAATTTAAATGGATACAATGAATTCAAATATATATTTATTTCTTACAAAAATATATAAAAATTTGAATTCACTGTATCCATTCAAATTTCTTGAATTTTATTGATAAAAAAGTAATTTTAAATTTTATGAATAATTTTCTTTCCTGTTTTGTTCTGTAATAAATTATTTATTTTGACAGCTAATAGTAATTAACAAATAGAGTTAACTCTAATATTGACAAATAAAGTATTTGCGAGCTCATAATAATAATTGTTAATTAATTTTCTTAATACTAATATTGTGAC
>JAKUCM010008920.1:0-19408 GCA_023374145.1 Lepidium sativum | reverse complement strand
GAGAGAGAGAGTTATCATCTGTTACATGCTTGAATAATTGTTTTAAACTTACTTACAACTATTTTATCGGTTTATGTAATATTTTTTGTTCTTATTATCTCATATCTAGAAGCTGTAGTAACTTCTTTTTTATCTCATTTGTGAGTTCTTTAGCTTCTCTTTTTCACTACTAAAATAGAGACATGATTAAGAGGATTGGTAATCTCTTTATAGTAGAATATGCGGAAACATTAACATAATCTAACCATACCAATCGTTAGTGTCGTGTTTCTCAATGTGACCTTTTGTTTACACAATATATCCAATCATATTATGACATTTTGTGTAAACAAAGTTTATTTCTTCTTCTTTCTGGTTCAACAAGCAAAATCATACCAAACCAGAAAGAGCCTTTGACCACTCTAACCATACAAATCGTCAATACCATATAATATAACCACCAATTCACAAAGTCAACGTTTCTCACATCCAAATTAACCTTAAAATCATCATGAATTGTTAATAACAACAACAAAGCTTTTTTACGGATATAAACAATATAATTAACAACAACTGTCAGACTTGAAAACTTACATTAACTTGTGTATCAAACCTATCTAAAGATTGTTAACATTTTTACACACTTAACATCAAATTTGAACGTTACCATAAAGATACCGTACAACAAGGAATTACTGTAAGCTTGCAAAATACAATTTACATAATAATACAAATTAGTACATAATTTGTAATTTATTTAACCCACACAATCCGCGCGGGTAGCATCCTAATAACACATTATTTCCAAGGATCGAGATCAAGAGCGAAATATTACAAATTTGTATCACAAATTATTTGGCCAATAAATATCGAAGATTTTTGTACATAAAAATTGATGATGTTACGATTGGTATACTTTAATAACTACTTGAGAAGAACAAAAACCAAACTCTATTCAAGAATGAAACCTTAAAATAATCTTAGCTCTCTGGTAATGGGATTGGAGAGTATTAGTCAATATACGAGGATTAATTTGTAATTACATATTTATATGGATGTATAGTTTTGTCTTGTAAGAGCTCATTACTTTAGGTTAAGACTTTGTACCTAAGACAACGCCTTCTCCTGGTGAATACTAAGAAACCATTTTATCAAATTTTGTTTCTTGTCATGGAATGAGAGTCAAACCTAGTGATTTAGGTTTTGGTTTCGATTCTAAAAATTATTTTATTAACATTGATACTTCGAATCTCTAAATTGGTCTACCCTCTTTGTGATTTTGTGTGTTTTTCTTTGTCGTGATGACAGGAAACAGAAGATTACCTACCGATGTGAATGCTCGCGTCGAGCTTACTTACACTGACCTTTCTTCTAGAGATAATACTTGTGTTGTTATCTCCTAGCCACAATTACGAGGTCCAAACTATGATGAATGGGCTCTCAATATTCGGCTTGTGTTACGTGCACGCAAGAAATTTAGTTTTGTCGATGGGACAATACCCTTACCTACGGAAGATCAAGGTGATTTGGATGATTGGTGGGCCAACATGCTATGGTAAGCTCGTGGATTAATAAAATTATGGCGCCAGAATTGAACAGCTCGTTGTCTCATCATGAAGTGGCATCTGACTATGGAACCAAATTCTGAAACGATTCTCAATTAAAAATGGATAGTGAGTGCAAAGGCTCACAACTAAGCATTCAAATTGCCAACAACGAGGTATCACTATCGAATATTATTTTGGTAAACTGTTGAGGTTTTGTTGCCGTTTCATTTGTATGTGGGCCGAGCCACTTGGCCCACTTAGCAATCGATATGCTAATGGGTTTGAGAGCAGTCTCGGCCCATATTTTGTTATTAGCTCGTCTTACGTTGATCGGCCGGTTTGTGGCCCAACAACATAGAGAAATGAATCTGCCCGTGTATAAGGCCAGGTTCATCCTCTTCGTTTGAGTAAGAGGGTTTTTTTACAGAGAGAGAGAGAGAGAGACTCCATTGTTACAGAGAGAAAAGCTCTCAAGAAGCTACACTATACAAGTTCGTTAGTGGATTCCGGATTCACATCCGAAGAGAGATGTACTCGTCGATGGTTTAATCGACGGGGAACTCTATAACTCGTGTCCCGTTCTTCTTTCATCCTCAAACTCTCTCTTTCTCTTAATTGAACTCAAGATCACATAGAATAATCCGCATCAATTTGAGACTTTGAACGAGCTTTATGCACAACAACTGGTATCAGAGCATGTGTTCAAGAAAGTGAATAACAGCATAAAGCTTAGAGTTCACAAAGAGAGGAGTACAAGATTTGAAAGACTTACTTTCAGAAGGCAGTGCAGATTATCGTCTTTTGTTCCTTAAGACGTGAAGGGGTTTTGTGAATCACAGACATTGATTGGTACCTCGCAAGGAAATCACAAAGGATATTAGTATTTTACTTGCGTAACAAGAAAGACGCAAAGTAACAAACTTGTCATAGTATTCAAAGATTTCAAGTATGGAAGTCATCTCGGGAAAGTTTGAGGTGGAGAAATTTGACGGTAAGGGAGACCTCGGATTATGGAAATACCGAATGCTATGACAGTTTGAGATTCATGGTCTTCTCACAGTAATTGAGAAAGATCATGAATAAGTATGGCCAATGGAGGAAGTATCTGTAACTGACAAAGAAACAGGGAAGGAAATCAAAATCGGCAAACCAGTGTCAAAGGATCCTCAATGGGAGATAAAGGATCGGAGAGCAAGAAGTCTGCTCGGACAATGCTTATCTAACTCGGTATTGAGAAAGGTAATGAATGAAACTACAGCTTTTAAGCAATGGAAAGCACTAGAACGAGATTACCAAACCAAGACTAAAGCTAACAGAGTCTATATAAAGAGACAATTCTCTTTATACCGAATGGATGAGGACAAATCAATTGAAGAAAATCTTGATGTGTTCCTAAAGCTGATAGGAGATTTAGAAAGTCTAAAGGTCACTATTAAAGATGAAGATCAAGCTATTGCATTGTTAAACAGTCTACCATCTCAATATGATCCACTTATTCACACATTACAGTTCGGCAATGCTAAGGACACTCTAACTATGGATGATGTAATAACTAGAGCCTATGGAATGGATTCAAATCTAAGACAAAAGGGGTTATTAAGGAAGAAAACACATTCAGAAGGATTGACTGTTGATGGCAGAGGCAGACATACAAGAGAAATGTAAAGAGTACGGGGAAGAACAGAGGCAGATCAAAAAGTAAAGGTAGATCTAAGTCAAGACCAAAACAGAACAATCAAGAAATCAGGACTTGTTGGATATGTGGAGATGAAAAACACTAGAAACGTGATTGTCCACAAAAGAAGAATGGGAAAGGAAAGGAGTTAGCAAATTGTGCAACAAGAGAATCGAAGGGTTTAGCCTACACTGCAAGCCTAATTGCAACAACTGAGGAATGGGTAATGGACTCAGGTTGTACCGTTCACATAACACCGAGGAAGGATCTAATCACAGACCTAGTAGAATTCGAAGGAAACAAAGTCTACATGGGAAACAATTCATACTGCTCAGTCAAAGGAATTGGCAATATTGTGATTGAGAACAAAGATGGTAACTTAGTTACCTTAAATGATGTGAGATATGTACCAGAAATTTCATATCATATGGTCAACTTGAAGAACTAGGGTTTCATTATCAAGGAAAGGATTTCAACATTCAGTTTTACAAAGAGAACGGTGATAAATTCCTGTCTGGAAAATACCAGAATGGTCTATACTTCCTAGATGGAAAAGTATTAAGTACAGAAGTCAACATAGCCAAGGTAACTATTGACACAACTACTAGGTGGCATCGAAGACTAGCTCATATGGGAAAAAGGTCAATGGAGACCTTAGTCAGGAAAGGTTATCTAAAGAATGGAGATGTGAAAGCTATGGGCTTTTGTGAAACATGCGCGTTGGGAAAGACTCATAGACTTAGTTTTCAGAAGGGCAAACACACCTCGAAATGTACTTTAGAGTACATCCATTCGGATTTATAGGGATCACAGAACACTACACCTAGCATATCAGGTTGTAAATACTTTATCAGCTTCATAGATGATTACTCAAAGAAAGTTTGGATTCAATTCCTAAGGAAAAAGAGTGGGGCATTTCAAGCCTTCAAGGATTGAAAAATGCTGGTAGAAAATCAAACTGGAAAGAGAATCAAATGCCTAAGGACTGACAACGGTCTAGAATACTGCAATAAACAGTTTGATGACTTATGCAAAGAAGCAGGAATTAAAAGGCATAGAACTTGTGCATATACAGCACAGCAAAACGGAGTATCAGAAAGAATGAACAGAACTATAATGGAAAAGGTGAGATGTATGCTATCAGAATCTAGCCTAAGTGAAGAATTTTGGGCAGAAGCAGCAAACACAATGGTTTATATCATAAACAGATCACCAGCAGCATCAATCAACTTTGATGTACCAGAAGAGCTGTGGTCTAAATATAAACCCGAGTACAATCACTTAAGGAGTTTTGGATGTATATCTTATGTTCATACTACTCAAGACAAGCTAAGCCCTAGAGCTTTAAAGGGAGTATTTGTTGGTTATGGAACAGAAACTAAGGGGTACAGGGTCTGGCTAATCGAAGAAAGCAAGCTGGTAATTAGCAGAGATGTAGTATTCAACGAAGATGAACTATATACAAAGACACCATATCAGGGGAATAAGAACCTAAGGTTGATAAGCAAAACAGTGAAAGAAAATCTGATAGAAGGGTAACCTTTAAAGTAAACCTAGAAGAAATACTGGGTGAGGAAGCTCATCTAAAGAGTATGGCTAGGTCAGGTGGAGCAAGTCCAGAGCATGGACAAGAAGACATCAGTGAAGATGGGAGTCGTTTAGATACTGAGCATTCAGAAAATGAAGAGTCTAAGTTGGAAGACTACCTATTGGCTCGGGACAGAAAACGAAGGAATATAAGACCTCCATCTAAATATGAAGAAGCAGACCTAGTTGCATTTGCACTATCAAGTTCTGAGGAAATAGAGCTTGAAGAACCTAAGACTTATATAGAAGCAATGCATAGCAAAGACAGAGAAAAATGGAGAAAAGCAGCAGATGAGGAAATGGATTCCCTCATCAGAAACAACACATGGACTCTAGTTGATAAACCACAGAATAAAAAAGGTAATTGGATGCAGATGGTTATTCAAGCTAAAGCCTGGAATACCGGAAATTGAAAAACCAAGATTTAAAAGCAGATTGGTTGCAAAGGGTTATGCTCAGGTTGAAGGAGTAGATTATAATAATATTTTTGCACCAGTAGTTAAACATGTTTCAATTAGAATTCTACTAGCTACAGTTTCAAATTGGAACATGGAACTAGAGCAAATGGATGTGAAAACAGCTTTCTTACACGGAACGTTACAAGAAGAGATCTACATGAATCAACCAGAGGGCTATGAAGTGAAAGGAAAGGAAAGAAAAGTGTGTTTACTTAAGAAATCCCTTTATGGTTTAAAGCAATCACCAAGAGAATGTAATGCAAAGTTCAATGAATTCATGAAGAATCAACAGTTTCAAAAGAGTGAATATGACCCATGCGTGTACTACAAGGGTAATACAGTTGATACTATGATATATTTACTCCTATATGTAGATGATATGCTCATTGCATCAACACAGAAACAACAGATTGTTAACCTAAAGAAGCTTCTCAGTAAACAGTTCGAAATGAAAGACCTAGGACCAGCAAGACGAATACTAGGCATGGACATTTACAGAGACAGAAATCAGAGTACACTACGCTTATCACAAGAACAGTATATCAAGCAAGTCTTAAATACTTTTAACATGAGTGATAGCAGGTCAGTTTCTACTCTTATAGGGGTTCAGTTCAAACTAAAAGGCATTTCCTCAGATGTCGAAGACGCAGAGACTAAAGGAATGGAGGACGTACCTTATACAAGCGCAGTCGGAAGCCTGATGTATGCAATGGTCGGATCACGTCCAGACCTTGCTTACTCCATTGGTATCATCAGTCGGTACATGTCAAAACCAGGAAAAACACACTGGTTAGCAGTTAAATGGATAATGCGTTATCTAACTGAAGCATCAAAAATAAGCTTAACATTCAAGAAAGACGCAGATTTCAGAATTAAAGGCTACTGTGATGCATATTTTGCTTCTGACTTAGACAAACGAAGATCAATTTCAGGACATGTTTTTACTTTGGGAAATAACACAATAAGTTGGAGATCTAGACTACAGAGAGTGGTAGCTTTATCTACAACGGAATCAGAATACATAGCACTATCAGAAGCAACCAGAGAAGCAGTATGGATACAAGGGATATGCGAAGAAATGAAGCTATGCACAGGAACTGTAGAACTATACTGTGACTCTCAAAGCGCTATATACTTATCAAAGAACAGAATGTGCAGTGAAAGGACCAAGCATATTCAAATCAAAAACAACTACATCAGAGAAGTGACAAAAGCTAAACAAGTCAAAGTCACTCAGATTCACACATCGATCAACCCAGCAGACATGTTTACAAAAGTCATACCTGCTGAGAAGTTCAAAGGCTGCATGCAGTCTTTGAGGATGGAGGAAGCCTGAGGGTCGTTGTGAGAGTATTCCGACATGGAGTTCCAATGTTGGAACACTCAGATCTGTTGATACCTACACACGGTCAACAGACAGAAAGAAATACAGGTTAGTTGGTATAGAAAGAATTTTTTTTTAACAGATTTCAGGAGTTAGAAATCAGGGTTAAAGAGAAAAGGAGGAATCTAAAGGGTCAGATACTTACATATAAGGAAGATGAAAGGTCGCGAGTTTTTTTTTCGGTCAAGATCTGCATCGAACAAGAACAAGAAAAAGGTTAGATCTTAAAAAAGCAGAGGCGGAAAAGAAGAAAAGCTCTAGCTTTCTCCGTAAATCTGAAATATGTTGGAGAAGCTAGAATTTTTTTTTACTTACCGGTTTCCTGATGCTTTAGTTGAGATTTACCGGAGTTCACCTCATCGCGTTCATCGAAAAAAAAGAAAAAAAAATTTGGGTCAGACATATTCGAACCAAACCATCGGATCTGTCAGAAAAGACAAGATCCGAGCATGCAAGACTGGTTGAGTAAAAGAAGAGAAATCGAACCATTAGATCTATAAGAGAAGAGTTAAGATCTGCTCATGCATGTATCGGAAACCTAAAGAAGAACGTTAGAAGATAGAGGAACTTACCAGGAAGTCGAGTCGTCGCCGGAGAAAGTCGAGATTCGTACACCGGAGCAGAGCTATTGTGAACAGTTTCGGTACTCATAGTAAGAATAGGTTTAAACCCAAGACAGATAATCATCGGAATCTTTCCGGTGACAAAAAAAAGAAAGAGGAAGAGGAAGAGTCAAGACAAGCTAAGGAAAGTTCGAGAGAGGATCCCAGTGGCTAGGGTTCCAGGTCGCGAAGTGAATGAAGCGTCAAGGTGGACACTACAAGAAAACACGCCTTTTGCGATGGCAAAAGGCATTGCAAGGTTGTCGCAATAGGCAAAAAGAAACGCCCTTGCGATGGCAACATAAATGTCGCAATTTGCGTGTCGCAAACATAGATTCGTAGCATAGACGTCGCAAGCCCTGCGAGGGACTTGCGGGAGCGCGACCTGCGACTCTGTTGCAAGGGCGCGTCCTGCGAGTCCGTTGCGAGAACCCATCCTGCGACTTCTTTGCGACGCCTTTATAATTTATTAAAAATAAAAAAAAATATTTTAAATATTTTAAATAATAAATTAAAATTAAAAAAGTTTTTTTCAAATTAAAAATATTTTTAAATAAAATAAATTACAAAATGTTTTTGATAAGTCAGAAATCTTGTGAGCGGTCTATATTTCCCGACCCGGATCCGGTGTCTTCGTCTGCAGTGTTGATTTCGGCAAATGCATCACCTAGCTCTGGATCTTTTTTGGCGAGTATAGACCACAAACGATCATAGGTCGTGATCTTCTTCTTAGCTTTGGCAAGGTAGGTGTTTGTCCGATCCAACTCTTGGGTCTGACGGTCGACAATTTCCCGCAGGTCACTGGTTGCCGCAGATGATTGAGAAAATCCTTCTGGTGAGATACACTGCTCAATCCTGGACCCGAGAGAACCTGTTCCAAATATTCTCCCTTTTTTTACGGGGAGCGATCTAATAAAAGAATAACAATATTAAGTTAGTTTAATTTAGCAAAAATATAAGTAAGAAGAAAAATTTTAAATGTAGTTTACCTCGGAGTAGATCTGGTTCTTTTGCGCCGTAGATAATCCCCCGGATGCTGAGCTCTCATCACCGCCCTCTTGAGTCAATTCCTGCAACTTTCCAGTGACGTCGTTGTAAAACTTCTCGGATTTTTTGTCAACAAATTCTCCGGCCTTGTTCCGCTTGGTGATGTACAGAGTGCCTAGGATATCAGGGTGCGTGTCCCCCGATTCCTCTTGCTGTGAAATTGTAAATTAAAACAATAATTGTTTAAATAAATGTAAATTATATGTAAAAATATTTACCAGTTTGCGGGCCCGAGCTTTGAACGATGTTCTGCCCGAGCAATGTTTGTGGGGACCGATCCCATCAGGGTCAGCTAACCGAGCTGCTCGACAGCTTGCGCTTTTCTTCTGAGACTTAGGATCCTCCCAGTAGCGAATCAAGCCTTCCCAGACCGAATCTTTGAACCACTGTGGCATTGCCTCGTTGCCCTTCTTCCACTTACTCTTCCATCGACCCACCTGATCGTTCATCCGTCTACGCAAGACCGCCTCGAACTCTTTCCGGACTAGACCGGTAATAGAAACTTCCCAGTGAAAACGTTGCTACAAAAAAGAATGTAAAATTATAAGAATGAAAGTGTAAAATCCTTATAAACAATAAATTAAAATAATGAAATTTTCTTACCGCAAACGTTCTGAACCATCTGTCGATGATGTGGATAGGAGTTTGGCTAAAATTAGCATGCGGTTCCTGGAAATCCCGTTCAAAGATTTCCCTAACCGCCGTAGGCAAATCTTCGTCGTCATCGAATCTACGTTAGTATATTTTTATATATTATAAAATTACGAATAATAAATGGCAAAATTTGTAAAATAAAAATAAAATATATTACCACAAAGTCCCCGGTGGACGGTTAGGATGAAGATTAGGGAGAAATTTGTGCACCGGATCTGACAGGATGTCCTCGATTGTCATCCCCGCAGTAGCGTCTGGTGTCAGGTACTGTTGCTCACCGGGACCTGCATGACCAGTATCAGCAACAGGCAAAAACCCCAGGAGAGATCCATAACTGCCACCAGGGGTCGGTGGAACCGATCTAGAACCCGAGCCAGGAGTCGTCGGAGGGTGCTCACCGACATTCGATAGATATCGCGTGTATTGATTATGAGATCTAGACATCTGGCACGAAAAAAAATTGGAAAAACAAATCAGATAATTAAATCCGATAATTGTAACACCGTTAATTAAATCCGATAATTGTTACACCGTTAACTAAATCAGTCAAACTCACTGTAGATATATCACGTATGAATTAAATGTACATCAATAAACAATAGTATATAAAATATTTTATCAAAATACCTCTCAAATGGCATCACGTCTTCACAATTTCGCAGTATGTACATGTGAGCTACACGAGAGTACGTGTGATTTTCCCAATAATCTTCCTTTAATTTCCCACCAAGCCGCCCTACCTGACGAAATATTTCAGGAACTCAATTGCATATGATGTTGCAACTCCTCCATCGTCGTATCGTCCTACTTGGGTTCTTTTACTTTGAACGGCTGGACTAAAGTAATATGATGTGAAATGTGATGTTTCCTCAATTAGACTTCCAGCCACAATCGATCCTTACACTTTTGCTTGGTTTTTAACTTTCCTTTTAAGATGGCCCATGAATCTCTCGAACGGGTACATCCATCTAAATTGTACGGGCCCACCGAGCGCAGCTTCGTGTGGTAGGTGGATTGGGAGATGTTCCATCACGTCAAAAAATGCAGGAGGAAAGATCTTTTCCAAATTACAAAGCAACAATGGAATGTTACTTTCTAATTGAGCAATGCCATCCAATGTTAGTGTTCGGGTACAAAGATCCCTAAAAAATGCACCGATCCCTAAATGCAATAAAATCATTATTAATAGCCAATCAATGTATAGTAAGAAAAATTAAACAAATCAAAACAATAGAATCATTTACCAACGATTGATTCATGGACGATAGTTGGAAGCAGCTCAAGTAATGCGAAAGGAAGAAGTCGCTGCATGAATACATGACAATCGTGACTCTTCATACCAGATATTTTTTTACCTTGCTCTATACACCTTGCAAATTTAGACACGTAGCCATCCGGAAACTTGACATCTGAAGAAATCCAACTAAACAACGCTTGTTTAGCTTCTCCTGACATACGGAATATCGGAATTGGTTGTTTTCCATCCGTTGTGATATGTAGTTTGGGTCTTGCACAAATTTCGGCCAAGTCCAACCTAGCTTTCAAATTATCTTTACTTTTGCCCTGTATATTTAAAATCGTATTCATCACGTTGTCAAAAAAGTTTTTAACAATGTGCATCGGATCAAGATTGTGTTGTAGCAAGTGATCTTTCCAATACGGGAGTTCCCAAATGATACTCTTCTTGTGCCAATTATGAGATTCACCGTATCCGTCAGACATGTTTCCTACAACGTGCCAATTTCCTCCACGTTCACATGTTTCCTGAGCACCATAATGATTTATTTGCTGCAATACTTCACTGCCTGACATGTATGTTGGTGGAGGAACACGCACAACCTTATTTTTCTTGAACAATTTCTTGTTCCTTCTATATGGATGATGCATGGACAAAAACCGCCTATGACAGTCAAACCAACATGATTTCTTCCCATGCTTTAATTGAAATGCATCTGACCAACCATACAATATGGACAAGATAGCCTTCCATGGGTCGTCCATCCTGATAACATACCATACGCCGGGAAGTCACTTATTGTCCACAACAAAACAGCGCGCATGTTGAAATTCTGCTTCTGCGCGTAATTGAATGTGCATATACCCCTATACCATAACTGCTTAAGCTCGTGTATCAGAGGTTGCAAGAACACATCGAGGGAACGCTTCGGATGACTAGGACCTGGCACTAGAATAGCCATAAACAAAAATTCTCTTCTCATGCACATATCCGGTGGAAGATTATACGGTGTCAATATGACAGGCCATAGAGAATATTGTCTACCGGATAAACCAAATGGGCTAAATCCATCAATGCATAAACCTAGATATACATTCCTTGACTCTTTAGCAAAGTCAGAATGCACCGCTTGAAAATGTTTCCACGCCTTTGCATCTGAAGGATGTGTAACTTCCCCATCTTTTACTTTATGTTCATCATGCCATCTCATTGCAGATGCGGTTCTCTCCGATTGATATAATCGTTTCAGCCTATCAGTGATTGGAAGGTACCACATACGTTTGTACGGGATACGCGTCCTTCCGTTCGTTGCACGGTATCTTGGCCTTCCATAAAAACGGCATTCCAGCAGCTTATCATCATCTTTCCAAAAAATCATGCAATTTTCACTACAAACATCTATCATTTCAGATGGTAATCCTAGACCCGCAACCACTTTCTGCATTTCATAATAACTCGCAGCAGAATTATTATCTTCCGGCAAATACTCTTTAAGCAAATCAGCAAATTGATTCATACTTCTCTCGCTTATGTTTCCTTCACTTTTAATAGACATTAGCCTAGATGCTAATGATAGTTTAGATAAATCATCTCTACATCCCTCATAAATGGGTTGATTAGCAGCATCTAGCATATCATAAAATTGTTTTGCTTCCGGGTTAGGTTCTTCCGTAATATTTTCAACAACACCAGGAAAATACCCATGATATGCATCTGTAACCATATCATGTGACATATTTCCTTGTAGATGAGCGTAGTTTTCAAACATACTACCACCATAGTTGTTATTAGCATATTCTTGACTCCCTAGATCATTACCACGAGCACCCATATTACTACTTTCACCACCCATACTATATCCTTCCCCATGCGAAAACCAGACATAATAGTTTGGAGTAAATCCTCTATTATAAACGTGTCTTTTTACCATATCGATATTCAAATATTTCTTGTTCCCGCACTTTAAACATGGACAAAAAATGTTACCATCATTTGGAGTATGTGGGTTATTTGCCGCCTGATTTATAAATGCCTGCAACCCATCTCGGAACTCCTTCGTCACTTCTCCAGTCTCCATATCCCTTCTGTTATACATCCATCGTCGTAAAGTGAACACTTCATGTTCCGACGTCATTATTTCCCGAATCGTAATTTAATTAAATTTTTTTGCACACACAAATTTCTCTCTCTAGATTATCTCTCTTATTAATTATTGTTTGGTGTAAATAAACAATGTCATGTGGGGATATTTATAGGAAAATTCAAAAGGTCTGCTACGGATTTGCGATGTCGCTAAATGCACACGCAGAAACCACGCAAATATCTAGCAAACCTGCGATGGAGAACATGTCTCGCGAAAACGTCGCAAGTTTGCAATGGGTTTGCGACATTTGTACAGGCCTCGCATAAGTGTCGCAAACGACTTGCAATGACGTCGCAAACTTGCGACATTTTTTCGGCATCGCAAGTTTGCTAGGCCATTGCGATGCCCACTTTGGCCTCGCATGGATGTCGCAATGACATAGCATTTTTGCGACACCATTCCCTAGCAAATGACCTATTTTCTTGTAGTGGGAGTATGTTACGGTTTTGTTGCCGTTTCATTTTTATGTGGGCCGAGCCACTTGGCCCACTTAGCAATCGATATGCTAATGGGTTTGAGAGCAGTCTCAGCCCATATTTTGTTATTAGCTCGTCTTACGTTGATGGGCCGGTTTGTGGCCCAACAACATAGAGAAATGAATCTGCCCGTGTATAAGGCCAGGTTCATCCTCTTCGTTTGAGTAAGAGGGTTTTTTTACAGAGAGTGAGAGAGACTCCATTGTTACACATAGAAAAGCTCTCAAGAAGCTCCACTATACAAGTTCTTTAGTGGATTCCGGATTCACATCCGAAGAGAGATGTACCCGTCGATGGTTTAATCGACGGGGAACTCTATAACTCGTGTCTCGTTCTTCTTTCATCCTCAAACTCTCTTTCTCTTAATTGAACTCAAGATCACAAAGATAATCCGCATCGATTTGAGACTTTGAACGAGCTTTATGCACAACATAAACTCTCAAATATGTACAAGTCTTGCAGATTTCCAGAAAGTCAAACGCATTGCCATGGAACGCGTAAGAGGATAAATTACATAAGTTTTTCATGGGACTTGATGAGAGTCAGTTTGGTGCTGTCAAGTCTTCTTTTTTATCTCGTGATCTTCTGCCTTCTATTGATGAAGCGTATCAGGTAGTGTCACACTATGATGAGTCTCGTCGTTCATCTCGAGTTCATGAGGAACAAAACAACGCAGTTAGTTCTGCAGTACAAACCGCGTCTCACTCACGCCTTTCTCTTGAGTTACGTGATCCAAATCTGATCTGTAGCACTTGCGGTCGCCGTGGGAACCTAGCAGAGAATTGTTTCTGCAAAATTGTCTTTCCGACTTTGTGGGGAGATCGCCCGCGTGAAACAATTGACCCTCGGTCCAAACCACATACATCTACATGTGCATCTTCTTCATCTTCGCGTCGTATCGATTCACCACAAGTGGATCACGTTCAATCTTTACCGACTGCTCTGATTGCTTTTGCGGGTACCTCCTCTATTATGGATGTTGATCGTCTCGGTTTTAGTGGTCTTAATGACCAACAATGGAAGATATTGGTTGGTTTACTCAATGCATGACAACCTTCATCTTCTTCCGAGCCTTTGACCGGTAAGCATTTTTTTTAATCTTGGATTATCAATACAGGAGGTTCTAACCACATGAAAGGTTGTATTTACTGCATTTCGGATTTTTGTGAAATGTCACCGGTTCTTATTAAATTGCATGATGGAAGATTTACTCAATCTACCAAACAAAGCAAAGTCACTATTGGCCCTCACTTACAACTTGACAATGTTTTCTATGTGGATGGTCTAGATTGTCATTTGATTTCAGTGTCTCGATTCTCTCGTGAATGTGGTAGTTTGTTTCAACTATCTGATAAGTTGTGTATTATTCAGAACCGCATCACACAGACGTTGATTGGGGCTGGTGAGGAGGTATGTGGACTCTATTTCTTTAGAAGCATGGTTGAAGACTGTTAGGCTCTTACTTTGGCGTATGTTTCTTCAGATTTTTGGCATCAACGTTTGGGTCACCCCGATTCTAAAGCAATGGAAATGTTTCATTTATCTGATTCGAGTTCTTTTGATTTTCGGAATTTTGTGATGTTTTTATGCGTGCAAAACAAACACGTAAATCGTTCTTTTTGAGTTCAAATAAAACAACAGCTATTTTCCAGTTGGTTCACAGTGATCTTTAGGGACCCTATCGGACTCCTACTTCTTGTGGCTCTAAATATTTTGTTACAATTGTTGATGACTACTCTTGTGCTTGTGGCTTTATCTTCTGGTTGAAAAATCTGAAACTGCATTAACAATTCGAGAATTTATTGCTATGGTTGAACGGCAGTTTGAAACTCAAGTTAAGAAAATTTGAAGCTATAACGGATCTGAATTTCTTTTCTTAGGAAAACATTTTATTGAAAAAGGTATATTTCATGAAGCTTCTTGTGTTGAAACACCACAACAAAACGGCAGGGTTGAACGTAAACATCAACATATCCTTAACGTTGCATGTTCTCTTCGTTTCCAAGCGCATCCACAATTATAGTTTTGGGGTTATTGTGTTCTTACAGCTGGTTATCTAATCAATCATACACCAACACCGGTGATAGTCAATAAAACACCTCTAGAGATGATCTAAATAAACCTCCGTTGTTAGATCATCTTCGAATACTAGTGTTTGTGTTATGTACACAATCAACGACGTGGAGGAAATAAGTTTAATTCTCGTGGCAACATATCTATTCTCATAGGCTACTAATACAGCCAAAAGGGTTGGCTAGTCATAACTTAGAGACTGGTACCATTATCGCCTCTCGTGATGTTCATCGTTGTGAGATAGATTTTCTTTTCTCGGCACCACCACTGGAAAATTCTGCTTCTTCACCGTCTTCTCCGTCTAGTTTTGGGGAAGATTTTGATGAATTCCCACTACATAGTCCACCAACTGTACATGTACAGCCTACTTCTCCAGCAGATATTGTCACCAACTGTACATGTACAACCTACTTCTCCAGCAGATATTACCCACTCTGGTTGAGAACGCCACAAACTCGTTTCTTGCAACTGCCGATACATCTGCAGTCCTTGCACCTATTGAACCTGAAACAGAGCATTCTGTTACTTCGGATCTTAATATTGTTGAACCTGCAATCAAAACTCTTTTCACCTCTCAAACAGATAATGTTGTCCAGCCTGCAACTGAAACTGTTGTTCTCCCTGCACCTGCAACATCACAATCTGCCCCAGAAATTGTTACTCTTGGTCGTGGTCTATGCCAGAAGAAACCATCTTCTCGTCTTCACAATTTTGTAACCCCCACAACACATTGTGATTCTGATGCAGATTTTGAAGACTCCTCTTGGTATCCTATTACTGATTACGTTGATTGTTCTCAGTTTTCTAAACATCATCAGTTTTTCCTTGCTGCCATCAGTCCAGGAAAAATTCCCAAAACATATCAAGAGGCATTTGAGGATGAAAATTGGAGAGAAGCTGCCAGAGGTGAAATCGATGCATGCACTAGAGGAACGTGGTACTTGGACATGCGAAATTTTGCCTCTGGGGAAAACAGCATTAAGTTGCAAATGGGTTTTTACTTTGAAATATTGATCGGATGGCTCTCTTGAAAGGTATAAAGCACGATTCGTTGTTCTTGGGAACAATAATATTGAGGGAATCGACTACACCGAGACATTTGCCCTTGTTTGTAAGGTGGTTACTGTGCGGTCTTTCCTAGAATTTGATGTGTGTAACAACTGGGAGGTCCACCAAATGACCGTCCATAATGCCTTCCTCCATGATGATCTTGAGGAGGAGGTTATCACCATGATTCTGGACAGAAGATAAGAAAATGTTTGTCGTCTTCATAAATCTTTATATGAATTGAAACAGGCACCGCGTTGTTGGTATGCTAAGCTCACCGATGCCTTACTCACATATGAGTTTACTCAGAATGATGTTGATTATTCATTGTTTTTTATTCAAACGGCAATACGAGATTACATATATTGGTGTATGTTAATGATTTGGTAATTACAGGGAGCTCTACGGATGTCGATAACGATTTCAAGTCCTACCTTCACACTTGTTTCAAGATGAAAGACCTTGGAATTCTGAAACATTATCTTGGAATAGAGGTCGCAAGGAGTCCAACGGGTACGTAGCTCTCTCAACAGAAGTATACCTTAGAATTAATATCTGAGGCGGGCTTACTTGGGTTTCATCCTGTGACTCATCCAATTGAACAGAACCACGTTTTGGAACGAGCAAGTGGAGACTTCTATCATAATCTCACTCAACATCGGCGACTTGTTGGCCGGTTAATTTATCTCAATGTTACTCAGCTTGAGATATCTTATGCAATTCATGTGGTTTCTCAATTTAAGCAAGCACCGAAGGTTGAACATTGGGCTACTGCAACACGCGTAGTTCCTTACTTGAAACAACGACTAGGTTAGGATAATCTTTTGGGTGCTAATACAGAACTAACACTTGATGCTTGGTGTGATGCGGACTGTGCTGCATGCCCTCTTTCCTACAAATCTTTGACTGGGTGGTTTATACAATTAGGCGGCTCTCCGATATCTTGGAAAACACGAAAACAACGTATTGTGTCTCGCTCTTCCACAGAAGCTGAATACCATGCAATGGCCGATACTGTAAGAGATACTTTGGATTCGCAGACTACTTATACTGCTTGGAGTTGATTTTTGCTCCTATTACACTGTGACAATATGTCTTTTCTCTATCTCAGCACTTATCTAGTTTTTTATGAGCGAACCAAACATGTTGATTCTAATTACCACTTCATACGTGACGAGATAGTCAACGGGATCATCCAACCCGAACATGTCTCCACTACATCACAGCTCGCCGATATTCTTAGGAAACCATTGGAAAAGAAAGAATTCGATTAATTTCTTGAGAAGCTGGGTATTTGTGACTTCCATACTCCAGCTTGAGGGGGTATTAGGCAATACGAGGATACGAGGATTAATTTGTAATCACATATTTATATGGATGTATAGTTTTGTCTTTTAACAGCTCATTACTTCAGGTTAAGACTCTGTACTTAAGGCAACGCCTTCTCTTGGTGAATACTAAGAAACCATTTTATCAAATCTCTGTTTGAGAGAGTGTTCTGTATTTATGTTAATGCTGATTTGGTAATTAACAATAATCAAGTAGTTAATTAGAAAATTTTAAAAAGTTCATGAAATTAAAATTACAAATATCTAACAACTTTATTTTTTATGACACTTATTCTCATAGCATTTTACGATACTCCAAAATGAATGAAGTTCTAACACAGTAGCTAATGTATGTGATGACAATATAACTGACGTTACGCTCACTCGAGAAAACAAGATGATCTCAAAATTCTAGTGAATTTGGTGATGGAATTTGGACACCCCAAACAAAATACTTATATTCATCTTGTTTTTAAAAACAAGATTACTTCTTATTGTTCCCAAAGGAACAATCATTATTTGTTGAATTAATTTACAAAGAGATGATGTATATCTTGTCACTAAAACCCTAACCTGTTATACTATATACGTTTTACTGGGAAAAATGAAGAAAAAATATATATATTTATACTATATATGTTTCTTTCTTTCTTTTTTCTTTTTTTCGTCATACTATATATGTTTCTAATAGTAAGATACATATTTCTTATTAACGAAAAAGAATACATACTTCTTTCTTTCTTTGATTTGAATTTGGCTTTAATTATATAGAAAATTGAATAATTCCTTTATTTTAAAAATCTTTTACCAGAACTAGAACCAGTCTTTGCTTTTTTGTATTTTCTTTGCTAAAATGGTGATTAATTTGTTATATAAATAAACTAAAATGATACTTTTTTATTAACAAGAGAAAAGAGAAACAAAAGCAATGGATTCATACAAGACTCTCACTACTTTTATATTTACTACAATAATGATCATCTTATTACTCTTTGGTGGAATCAATGAAGCAAGACATAACATGATCAAATCTGAAAAAGATAAGAAAGTTTCAGATGATCATGTAAGTAAATATTTGGGATATGGAGCTTTGGGAAGAGACAGACATCCAGGATGTCGGCCTGGGGAGATGAAGAAATGTACCAAAGACATTGCTAACCAGTATCATCGCGGTTGTAGCAAGTCTACCAGATGTGAGCGTAATTCTTCGGTTTATCCTTCCCTTAATACAATGGAATAGTAATTCAACAAGGTAGCTTTTATTACTGTCTCGAATGCGTATCTTGTATCTATTTGCTCCAATGGCTAATATTGGGTATTGGATTATTTATTGTACTGAAATTGTTGGGAAGTGTTTTTGACAAAAAGTACTAATAACAAGATAAGTTCGCAAGCGAGGATAATTTTATTGAATACATTCAAATATTATTTTATTTTTTTGATGATTAAGAGGTTCTGGACCGAGACTCAAACTTAAACTATATGTAATTTAACTCCTTTTTATCAGAGGAGACCTCTCCCAATATTGACCTCGTAACCACTAGATCAACTAATAGTTGGTTACATTTAATATTGTTACATAAAATAAATATAACTTTTATGCATTACTTCGGTATATGACGATCTTTTTTGTAACTTACGCTCACTTATATAACGACGAATTGCCGAAATGGTAACAAAATAATGCTTTAAACAACTACTATATTTAATAGGTTTAAAAAACCTGTCGTTCCAAACCAAAAGCAGAATGAAAAAAATAATACTATCTTCAATATATTTCTCTATTTCTTACTCTAAAATTAAAAAAACTTTATAATAAAAGTGTATTTTACTTCAATATATTCCTCTATTTTTACTATAAAAGGGAATATTCTAATTATATTTCACTTTTACTCTAAAAATGTGACCTCTCTCAAATAGATCTAGAGGAACCAATAGCTTTCCCCTATATATAGAACAACCTTAGACTAAAGTCGACCTCTCACACAAATCACAGAAAAACCTGTCAGTGCAGGCACTGTTGACTGCTAAAAGCTTCAAGTGAAAAGGCTTTTCATTGTTCTTTATATCTCTCTATCTTCACTTGTTTTGATATCTTCTAATGTTCGTACACTCTTTGAATCATAGAGTATGGTTTTCTTTCTCTTTGAATCATAGAGTATAGCCAAATG